>BMAV01008197.1:259752-293836 GCA_019973955.1 Trichonephila inaurata madagascariensis | reverse complement strand
CAATAATAATAAAATATTCTATACAAAGTTTTGAAAAGGATAATTTGTGCAGGTATGTTATTTTTGGGGAAATCTACAAGTATATATAAACGCCACGTCAGACTGAACACTTGACCGAAACCTCTGAACATTCACCCCAGCGCCTAAGGTCACGTAAATTGAGATAGGCATAGTAGGCCTTAGCCCTCATGGGCTCTATTGCGCCACTGAGTTCAGTTCATTTATAAACGCATGAATGTGATAATTAATTATAATGATTACATTAAAGCATTGATAATTACAATGATTACATTAAAGCATTGATAATTATAATGATTACATTATTATCATACATTAATATAATAAGGATATATTGTATTGAATGACATTACTACATGTTGTGCTGCTGTAATTTGGTAAGGTATGACAATTTTTTATTTTATTTTTTTTATTTGTAATTAAAACAATATAACAGTTGATAGTCAATAGATGCTTTGGGACAAATTGTGACATCGGTCACTCATAATCAAGATCGGTGTTGTCTCGTTTAAATGGTAGATTCGAGTCCAAGCGCTTAGAGATGATGCACATTCAATCTCAATCAGTTATAACTTGAAGTTACTATGCTCTTCAATTGACTAAGAAACTGTTCACATAAATAGATACCGCCAAAGACAGAAGACAAGAACAATGCATATTACTGGATACTTGTCTTTGGTCATGTAAAAGTAAAAATCTATTAAAGTAGAATTTTCAAGAAGTTTACATTTTACTGCAGAGTCACACTACAAATGTATAAATTTTATTCGAAGGTCAGATGAAATACTTCCAGTACCTACTGAAAAAGGAGTAAAAATTTCCTTCTCACGAAAATTGGAAAATCTACTTTTGCTCTTTCAAATTTGAAATGCACTATACATTTCATATTTTGTAGAGTTCTTCACACACTCCAGCAATTTTGGAAAGTGAATGGAGTTTCTATTCAGCACCTGATTTTCCCATGAGATTAATTTTGTCTTGGAAGCTTTAACAAAGTCATAAAAATTAAGAGTACTTGAATCTTTTCCCAGTAAGCGGCTTTTCAAATCATTGAGATAGTCATAGTGTTGGCAAGAAATGTGTTGTTGTTTCTTATGCCACCTGATAGATAGGCACACGAAATTCATCGTGGGAACGGGCTAGTTGCATGCCTGTTGTTATCCGTAGCTTTGAACACCATGAAGGTGACAGTACAAAATGGCCCAGTGTTGTTTCATCTCAACTTTGAGGAAGAACACCGTTGGAGACAAGAAATGTTAAGTCTCTTAACCAGCTCTCATTAAACTCGTGAATAGATTTCTCTTTTGATTCCATGAATTGTTTAACTTCGTTCCTCAAAGTAAACAAACGCTGAAAAATCTTTCCCTGGCTTAAACAACGTACTTAAGCTTAATGCACAGCATCAGCAAGTTCAGCTTCCAAATCACTGAAGAACTGTTGAAATCGCCTGTGATTAAGTCCTCCAGACCAGATGAAATGGGCTCTTTTTGCAACAGGGATCACATGTTCAAAGTTGGTGAAGAACTTTTTGTGCACATTTCCTTGGTGGATTATACAAGGGAGTCATCCTAATATTATTTCCACTTACCTTCACGTCAGATTTAAGTAATGTCTCCAGTCATAGATTAAGCACCATCTGTTCTTATAGCAGATATATTGCGGAAGTCTACCTCACATTTATCCAAAGTTTGCGTCAGACTTGTACACAGGTTTGTCCTACCTTCTAGTTCAATGACCCAGGCTGATTCCTCTAAAACTGAGAAATCCCTATCAACACCACGAATAAAATTAGCTACTTCAGTATATGTTGCATCCGTTGATAATCCATCGCTACAGAATAAAACTAATTTTTCGAATTTGGACTTTAAGTTTTTGAATATATGTGCTGCGAGATCCCCCTTGCGTCTCGTTACTTTCGCCCTAGACAAGATAATATTCGATATCGCTTGAGCCTCTTTAGAGGACAATGCACATCAACTGCACTCTGAAGACATTCTTTTACAAACTCTCCACCAGCAAATGGTTTTCCACTCTTATCAATTGTTTTTCTTTCATGCAGTTCGCACGAATGCATTTAAGATACAGCGAAATACTTGAAAAGCTAAGTTTGAAAATTTTTCAGAACATTTTACCTCAAATGTATATTATAAGCCTTTATATCTACCGACGGTACTTATAAGTACCACTCACTTTAAAATTACATAGAATAACCATTTTTACGAATATTCTGAAGATATTTAGAACATTCTTTTAATTCCACTCTTCCAGGATACATCGCAGCACAGGTTCTATGATTATGAGTATTTTGGAGGGAAGGCGAATAGTGTTGTAGAGAAGTTGCGTTTTCTGCTGAAATTTTGACCGGATTACGAAAATTGTGTCATTTTTGTTCTGAAAAAATATTTAATGTTAAAAGGTAAATGCCTTATTTCTTTTGTGTGATAGTTAAGATCTTAGAAAACGATTTGACTATTTAGGTGAACTATGTATATAATTAATTTTATAGTAGAACTACTTTGTGGTACTTATAAGTACCGACAGCACACTGGGTTTTAAAACAAGAACCTTTGAGTAGCTTATTGTTGTATAGTAACGTCATCACTATAGGGCAATAGGTTTATGCCTTTTTTAGCATTTGTTTTTACTTAACTTATATATTTTGATTTTTGAAGTTATACTTCTTATTGCGCGTTTGGCCATCCAGTCATCTATATAATTCCCATTGTGTAGGCATGGGGAAGGCTTAGGCACTAAAATATCATGCTCCCATGTTAATCCTATCGGGACTGGAAAAAATTTCACCTTCCCTAAGGAAATGAGCTTGGGACTTGATTTTTGGAGGTCTGCCATATTTTCGTATTAGCGCGAGCTTTACGTGGAATTGGTCTCCTCCAGTGCTCCCCCCTACAGGGCTTCCCCAGTAGTAATTCGAATCCTATGCCACCTTAGTCAACTAGACCGGCTGGATTCGATTATTCTCCCTATGAGCATTCTAGATATATTTTTTCAGGATCATAGCCCTATTTCTTCACCCATATTTAACATTTTAAAATTATTTTAAAGTCTTAAATTTTTTTAAATCTCGCATAGCTACGAGGATTTTTGAGCTTCGTAAATGAAACTCGAACCATAGGTTCTCCTCGTTGAGCTCTTTCATAATTCGTGTGTAGATAGTGGGCCTGGGGGGGGGCGTTATCACTAAAATTAGAGCCCCCATGTTATTCCTATGGGGTTTGATCTATTGAAGACGTCACGATATTACAGAGATAGAAGGATGAAACCTTAGGATCACCTACTACTCTGTGCGTCGTTGGGATGTACGGGATCATTTAAGTCACAGTTGTCCCTCCGGGGGGAGTTTTATTTTCATTTCCCGAGCTAGCACCGCCCCATTTGCAACTACAGACCAGTTCGAATGGATTCTTCTTGTTTCCTCACAATCAGGCCGAGTTTCGAGTTGCTGGGTGCCCTGCTTCTATTTTATTTAATTGTTTTAAGTGTTTTAATTATTTTAAAATGACCATAACTCGGGGGCCCTTCGGGCGAATGTCTTAATTTTCTCAGGAATGATTCTTCTCACCGAGACTTTCAATATGAGGTCTCAGGTGCCACATCCGATTCACCTCATCTCCAGATACAGTCTGCCGAAAACCCCCATTTTATTGGTTCTATTGTGCATGTGCGGAGGTGTTTAAATTTATTAAATCGTGATTATCTCGATTTTGGCTGGTCCGATTGACTTAAGATTAGTATCTTTCAACTCTGCTCGTGACCGCCTTTCGTCCTTAGCCCAGCATGCCCTGCTCAAAATTTTTAGAAAAATTTTAATCTTGTTACGCCAAAGAAGTATAAATTCTTTCGTGCGTACATAAGTACACACACACTTTATTCCCCTCTTATTTTATCATTTTCAAAAAATTTTGAACTTTGAATTCAAAGTTTTTTTATCATACAATTAAATGAAATATACACTTATGGAAAAAATAATTAGCGCACCAAGAAATAATTGCAGCATCGTAACGAAACTTGGCATGAAGGTACATGTCGGTGTGATATGCAAGTGATCAGAAATCCAGCGTGATTGCGCATTGCGTATAGCCGGTAGAGGACGTTTGATGTCGTTCTCCGTGGAGTATTAAACAGGTAACCAAAGCTTGTTTGAGTGTGCTGAATCGTTTACAAAGTAAGAGCTGAGGTAGACAGGCCATTACGCCGTTTTCGAAGACAATATAAGCAGCTGTCGCAGTTTGAGAGGGAGAGAATCATTGGCATGATGGAAGCTGGGTGGTCAGGTAGTCGAGTAGCTCGTCAATTTAACCGCTCTGATTGTGTTGTGAGGAGGTGTTGGGACCAGTGGATCCGAGAGATGTCATTTACAAGAAAACCAGGCTCAGAACGCCCTCGACAGACCAGTCATTGAGAAGACCGAAACATCGTAAGAAATGCACGCATACAGCCAACTGCTTCATCGGCCGCCATCCAGGCACAGATAGCACCTTCTATAGGGGCCCTTGTGTCTCCTCAAACTTGCCTGGCTGAAGGACATTCGGAATCGCAGCGCCCATTACGTGTGCTGCCCTTGACGCCCACCCATCGACGCCTCGAATTGGAATGGTGTCGCGCACGAGGAAACTGGACTGCAGCGCGGAACGGTTGTCTTTAACCCTTTAAGCGGTCTGCACTTAAAGTGTTGCTATTCTGGAGATGCTTCAAAAATGCACCGCACATATTTTTTTGCTTTCAGGTGGGATTCTCAAAAGCGATTGAGCCGTATTTTTAAGAATGCGGCTCGCCTGCTTTTGGGAATCTCGCTTGAAGGCAGAAAAAGCATCTCTGAAATGGCGGAATTTTACGTGCAGACCGCTTGGAGGGTTAACGACGAATCCAGATTCAATCTCAGCAGTGATGACAATCGTGTTCGTGTCTGGAGACCCCGTGGTGAACGCCTCAACCCTGCCTTTGCTTTACGGCGACACACCACTCCCACAGCTGGTGTGATGGTATGGGTTGCCTTTGCCTGCAATACGCGGTCACCCCTAGTATTGATCCGTGGCACTATGACAGCCCAGAGGTATGTCCATGACATCCTGCAATCACATGTCTTGCCACTCATGCAAAGGCTTCCCGGAGCCATTTTTCAACAAGACAATGCTCGGTTTCACACGGCAAAGGTGTCACAAGACTGTCTCCGCACTTTTACTACCCTTCCTTGAACAATCCCCAGGTTTTTCTCCAATCAAGCATATTTGGGATCATTTGGGACGGCGAAATGGGCATTCCACGAGTTTGAATGAACTAGAGGCAAAGTTACAGCAAATATGGAACGAAATGTCTCAAGACATCATACAGAACTTGTATGTCTCAATGCCTGGTCGTATTGCATCGTGCATTCGCACTATAGAGGGTGTTCAACAGGGTATTAAAACGTACGTTCTTTTGCCCTTTCTCTGAAATAAGTGATTCTTTTTCTTTGATTTTCTAATCATTTACTTATATCAAAGTAGACAGTACGTATGTAAAATTTTTGTTTCATTTTGACGACTCTTTCTTGGTGCGCTAATTTTTTTGTTTATGAGTATATATAGTTTATTCAAAAATTAGCACCATTTTAATTTTTTTATTTGTAACTAACATTTAACAATAATATATATATATATATATATATATATATATATAGGAGGTTTTCAAGGTGCTATTATCCTTATTATTTTCCTTTTCTTAGAGTGTCTGGAAAAAAACTCAATTTTTTCAAGAGGATATATGGATTTATTACAAAACTTACCATCTGAAAACAGTAAAGCATTAACAGATGTGATTCTTCAGACGAAGTCCCGACAAATAATCTACTGAAATTTTCATTAGATTCTTAAAAATGCGATCAAAAGACTGAACAAGACTGAAGGTGCAGTAGTTCTATTCAGAAAATTCAGTATTTACTACTCCAGGATGCAGTGTTTTAAAAAACATTCAATCGAAACCTCACTCAAAATACGTAACGTGTAACGAATTTTGTGTTTTAATTTAAAGAAAAATCGGTTTCTTTGAATATCATCAAAGTAATTTTAAGTGTAAAACACCTGCTTTTATGTGTAAAAAAAGTAAATAATTTTTTTAAATTTTGTCATTTTTAAAAATAAATATTTTGTGCTGTAAAATACTAGAATTCTATGGTTATTCATTTAGAGTTAAAACTCTGTTCCAAAAGCCATTCGGTCTTTTTGTATTATGAGAATATTTTAGACCTTTGTATACTGGGGGTATATATATATACTTTAAAGTACCAATTTAACTTATTAGTTCTAACAGATTAAATTTCCCCAAGTTGAGTATTTTATTTATGTATATCTCCTAAGTTTTAACGCAGTGATTAAAAAAAATACTGCGCGAAAAAAATGCAGTAAATTATAATGTGGTAGATAAAGGGTAAAACATGTCAATGAAATGTTTTAAATAAAAAAAAAATGCTTGTGTTTGTGGGCAAAAAGCTTTTACGGCAAAAAGCTGACAAGACCTTTTTTCTTGAAATTGCCTCTGATTTAAATGTGGAGCCACTAAAATGCCTTCTGAGGTACTCTTGGACCGGGGGCCACGGGTTGAAGACCCTTACTTTACAGTAACCAAAAATAACTTCCCTCTCTGGGCAACGGCTACGGTCACTTTTTACCTAAAATAATTTTCATAAATGTTGATTTTTCCTTCTATAGAGTTGTAGCCTCGAGAAAAATTCGAGCTTAAAATGATGTCACTTTTAACAACGAATGAAAGAAATGTTTGAAATAAAAATACACTTTTTTAACGCAAGGAGTTTTATTTTCAAACAAAATAATATTAAAAGTTTTAACGTTTTATTTCCATCCTGATATTTTTCAAATATAGTTTTATACCAACAGGTGCTGTGGTCGAGGGGTAGCGCTACGGATCCTGGTTCTATTCCCGGGCTGGACTTAACCTTTCATCCCTACTGCTGTGGGTCGATAAATGAGTACCAAGCTTGCTAGGTGACTTAAGCACTGGGGGTCTCGCTTCAGACTGACTACCTGATCGGGACATCTGCTCATGCACCTCAGTGCCCAATGGTCACGTATACTGAGATGGGCACAGTAGGCCCTGGCCCTCATGGGCTGTTGCGCCACTGAGTTTGAGTTTTATAAATTTCCAAAATGTTAATTAAATAATGAAGTATAAACTTTCATCATTCCTTTTTTTTTAAAAAAAATTAAATATCGAAGACTTGGTTTTCGAGAGATCATTCTTATCATTATTAAAAAAAAAACCAAAAGTAATTAAAAATTTCTTAAGTAATATAATAAGTATAATTTTTACTCATATTAATGAAACCTTTTGCGTTGGTTGCTTATGAACATCCCACTCTGCAGCGACACGATGGCTATCGGTGATATTATTTTTAACCGCCTAGGAACGAGGACGATATCTGAGCAGTTGCTCCTTTATTTATAAACTTTTCCACCATGCTAACTGAGTTCCGACAGATTTCACGTGCATTAGTTCCGTGGAACACGACCCATCTTAAGTGCAATCGAAACTCAAACCCACCAACCTCAATTAAACCTTTTCGAAATAATATTTTTTTTTCTCTTGTAACAAAGAATAATGGCATTAAGCCCACAGATTAGAGATCACTCCTCTGCTCATAGAGTGATTCCGGGGTCTGAAGAAAAGAGAGCCTCAAAAGGAATATCAAATCCTTCCTTCGAAGATTTTTTAAAAGGTGCAGAAAAGTCAAATAGCCACAGCTATTTTTTATTACAAGAAGTTGTTGAAATAACTTTTTCTATATTTTAGCATTTTTTTTTTATATTTTTGTTGTTATAATTCTGTTTTAGTGTGCCTGTTGTGATTTCCGTCAAGATTTTGCAATACGTAGGAGCTATTGAAATACAGTTTATTTTTACATTTCATTTATGTTCCTTTATTGGATGACATGGTTCGATTGGATTTGCATTTACTGTGCTATGAAGCAACACGATGAACCTCGACTGAAAGTGACGATAACGATAACTGAGCTCTGGTGCTTCCTCTCCTCCACCCCTTCAAAGGAAGGAATTGGAGCACAGAAATCCTCTAGGATGAACTTTCAATGGTAGCCGCACTCGAGAGGACTCACTTGCAGTGACCGCGGCCTTTATAACATGCAACGGAGAAACTGCAAATGATTTTTGAAACATTTTCTCCAGTCCGGACTAGAATATCCTAACAACATAGTGTGTCCTAGTAGCCGAGGGTCGCTATCTAGTCCTATCGAGTGAGGGGCTCCAGTCTGGCGGCCACAGAGAGGATTTGAGGCTGTTGAGGTTCAAATTCCTCCTGTCGGTGGGGTGCAGAAATTCAGAAAAAAAAAAATGATAACTTCGGTGTCGACCGAGGTTTTATACTAGTCGTTAATAGTTTCATTTTGCTTTATTGAGCAACATCAATGAACAACCCTTCAATGAAACTGCGTAAAAATTTAAATTATTAATTTTTCTATACACTGAATGCATGCATCCATACGTTTGAGTTTTTACCGGTAGGGAAAATTTATTATTAAGAAATTCCGAGAAATGAATCTAAAGAAGAATGAGTCAATAAAATGCCCCAAAACTGTTATAGTGCGAGGTTGTTCTTTTTCTAAATAAGAGAAAACACTTCTTGTTGTTACAGCGAATGCAATATTGAGTAGACTTAAAACAACTACTTAAATCACGAAAAAGACGAGAGTGATATCTTTTGTTTGTGTCCCAATCGTCATGTTCGAAAAATAATCTCTTCCTCGCATTTCTTTGCACACTATACTATGCAAAAAGACTTCCTTTTTCATTTCTAATACGGAAAGTGCAAAGGATTAGCACAAGCACGGAGGGATTTACGCTCTTCAAAAGATTTCTCGCTTTTCAAAACATCGTTGTGCCATTTTCTCGTAGGCGTCGCTTTTACATTTCTCTCTTCAGTTCTAAATGTCAGTAGAATACGAGTGGGGAGAAACATATTTAGAGAACTCACCCTCATTTTTTATTCCGCCAATCCCCCAGATGGAATTTCTTTCAGTTAAACAAAGATTCTCTTTTCACTCGTTTTGCTTAATTACACTCTTCTTCAAACCGCTCACTTGTGTTTCTATTCAGTGACAGAAAGAGTAAATTAAAATTGTTCAGTGGAAGGAAATGTTCGTCTCTACGATAATACCCACCGAGACACAATTGTTTCAATGCAATAGTTGTTTGTTATTCGTATCTTTTAAAAGGATGTTGAACGAGAGAAATGGGAATAAGAAAAAAAAACCTTGAGCATGTATATTTAATTTTTTCGTTTAAAGTAAAATAAAATCATCAAATTAAACTTTATAGAAACTTCCGGCTAAGATAAACAATATACGGAAATATAAAAATTGGTGTTATTTAAAAAAATTCAGGTAAAATTTTTAAAAGAATGTTTAATTTTCTATTCAGAGTTATTCGATTGTCTTAAGCAAAATTAATGCAGATATATGACTTTAATAGAAAAATAAATACATCCAATTTTTTTTAAGATGAATAAATGTGAAATGTAACTATTCGGCATCAACAGCATGCCCTATTGGGAAAAATATATCTGGAACATATGAATGAGTGAATACTAACGCCTCACTGTTCAGCTACTCGAGGGCTTTTGGTCTGGAACCTGATGAATAGATTAAAAAGATGAACAATATTCATACTTTTGATGAAAAAATACATTTGAAAGTGTTCCTTCACATGTTTTGAAAGGAAAAAGATATGCAACGCAAAAAAAAAAAAAAAAAAAAAAACATTCCCTATAATTCAAGAAATGTTTGATATACTTTTATAACAGATAAATTTTTATTATTAAACTAAAACTAAACTCAGGGGCGCAACAGCCCATGAGGGCCAAGGTCTACTGTGCCCATCTCAGTACGCATGACTATTGGGCTCTGAGGTGCATGAGCAGATATCCCGATCAGGTGGTAGGACTGAAGCGAAACCCCCAGTGTTTAGTCCCCTAGAAGGCTTGGTACTCATTTATCAACCCACTGAAGGGATGAAGGTCTGAGTCGACCTTGCCCAGCCCGAGGATAGAACCCCGGAACAATTTTTTATTATTATTCGCATTTATTATATTTCCTTCCGCTTCATTTCCATCATCCTATTTCCACTTTGAAAATGAAACCAGTTTAAGAAATACTTGTTATTTTTTTTTATAAAACGAGATTATATAGCAATCTGTAAAAAATTATCGCCATGGTTTTTATTCCTCTTGAGTTCCTAATGTCAAAAGAGCCACAACTAAGAACACATTTTCCAACTGAAACCGGTTCCAACGTTCCCTTTAATTGGTAAAGGCTGTATGATGTACAACTCATACATCCTTTATTTATGTAGCATTTTAAAATTTACAGACATTCTAAGAAGTACGTAATTTTTCGCTTAAAAAGTTTACCCTATTGGAAAGTGTATGCAAAGTGTTTAAAACCCATTTGAAAATGGGAAATAGGAGACAAATTAGAAAAAAAAGGGATTGACTCATACCCACATGAATAGTATTATAAAATAAGCTTTTTCTAAAGGAAGATGGCTCGGAAAACGTTTTTAATGTTCCCAAGTTTTTCGTTCAAAACAAAGTATTACGGTTCTCTGAAATGGCGCAAAGACATTCTAACGTTTCTCATTCTCCTTTATCACTATAAGGCGACTTCTTTGTATTCTATGACAAAATTATTTTCAAATGACCCAAAAGGCTTGTAAAAAATCACAGAAATCCCGGTATAATTCGTAAATAGACAAATACCTCTTTATTTGACACTGCATTGATATCCCCCAATATTTATTTACTCCAAACCTTTTGATTAGACTAAATATACGATTCTGAAAAGGAATTTTGATTGAAGAGAAACCTTCTTAAAATAGAAATCTTAGACAAATGTCAAAGAGAGCAGGCGCTTCGCTTGTTTTGCTTCTCTCCTCTCCCCAAAAACCTATTGTTTTCTGTACATGAATTCTACAATCCTATTTGTGTGTGAATGAAAATTCGTAATTAAAAGTTTCTCTCGCACAACGATTATCTTCCTTCAACAGGACTCAGCTCATTCAACTTCATACTGTAAAACAAACCTTTCCGCACCAGGATGTAATGTTTCTAGAAAACATTTCATCTTCCTTCCAACCCTGTCTTTTATTTCTCCCTGCTTGCTTTCAGTGGTCAGTCTTCTGTAACGAGAAAGCTGTCTGTTCTGACAAGTTGGTAATCTCTTGCGTTTGTGTTCTCTTCATTGACAAGATGGATGGCCTTTCGCAGGACGGCTCCTCTTTCGCCCATCGATCTCTGTTTCGTTTAAATCCCTCACATCTCAGATATAGAATAATTCTTGTACTGCAACGCTTGGGACATTTGTTCTCGTTTTAATTATGTTCTTTTTTTTCTAAAATCTTATGCAATTTTATCGATGTTGTCTCTATCACGTTCACTTTAAGCACATGTGTAAGTACACATCAGAAGTAAGGGAAACTTCATCTAATTTTCGTTAGGAGCCACTTTTATAAATCAGACGAAAGGAAAGATTAGATTACAGAAAGAGATCATTGGAGAAATTAAGCGAGTTGGAGTCACGTTTAGGATATACTATAGTTTCCAAAAATACAGGAAGAACCAGAAAAAGTGTGATTACACCCATTAATGCATGTACATGTTTCTATAAATTACCACGATATACATAAAAAAGAATCACCGAAATAAACAGTAGCTATCTTTTAACGTGTCCATGGACGAGAAGCAGGAGAAAGGCTTTTAAAACGCCTGCAGTTTCTATTCGTGGCAACTACTGGGCGCAATGTAGAGATAAGGGGTGAGTAACTGATAGTTCTATCAGAAAGAATTCTAGTGGCGTTCAAAAGCGGGGCAGAATCATGTAGCAGATTGGTTCAATGTGAGTTTTTCATCGCGGACTGCATTTTTCTAGCATTCAGAAGATTGACGTTGCGTTAGACAAGCACATGGTTTACAAAACGACCCCTATTTTGATTCAGATGTTGTGCAATTTTAGTGTATACTTGGTAACTTTTAGAAGGTACATTGGAAAGAAGAACTTAATTAAAATAGTCAACTAGTTGTCATCAAGAGACATAAAACTACTGTACCAACCCACTTCATATCTTGTAGCAGCTATTGAAAGGTTTGTATTCGAATCAAACGGGTGCAGGACTTCATGCACACACACACACAACTCAGTATACAAACAATATACCACGCCACCGAAATGAAACTTTTAATGGGTCACACATGTCTGACAATTGGAATATAAGTCATGGAAGGAAGAATCAAAAATAGTGCTTAATAGTGTCTATATACAGTGCTAATGTATGGACATATCTTTATTCGAGTCCAGACATTGTTTACAAAGTGCCTCAAGAAAATTGTTAGCCTGGAGGAAGTTAAGGATCCTCCTGTATTCATGAAAGAGATTTATTTCAGATTTCGAGATTTAGTGTATGGGAAAGTAAAGAAATCTCTTTAGATGGCCACAGTGATTTATAGATGGTCTCAAGAAACGCTGTTAATGTTAACGCCAAGATATTGCGAATTTAAACAAATTTAAAAATAAAACAATTAAAAACTATCGAAACAGTAGCCCTATGAGCATGAAATCATAATACTGGAAGACACTAATCATAAACTGAAAGAGCAGATAGAGAAGGATCGAATGAACCAGGTCCGAATGGACTGTCAGGCTCGGGTACCGAGATATTGGCCAAAAAGCTGTAGAGGAGGATGCACCGGGGAGGGGATGCGTCCCTACAGATATAATTTATAACAATAGTTATTACGATCCCCAAAATATCAGTACCCTAGCACCAAAAAGTGGCATGTTAAAATATTGTCACGAACTGATAAGCTCTGAGCAGCCGAACGGTTAGAGCACTACTCTATCATGAAGGCGGCTCGGGTTCGATCCTCCCAGATACTTGTTTAACTCTAATCATGACTTTCGTTATTCTCAGGATTGAGCCTCCCAGATACTTGTTTGTTAACTTTAATTAGGACTTTCATTAATTATTATTATGGACATTTGCAAATTATGTAAATTGAATTTATGTGAATCTTCCCGTGGAGGTCATTCTAGAACTCTCCACCAGATGTGGATATAAAAGTACTGCAGCTGGATAAATCTTCACTTGTGGTGCTGCTCGTGTAAGATACTATACGATAAAATAAACCTTGTATTGGGTAACATCACCTTGTTCCTTTCTACGTGACAATATTAGACAACGGTGTGCATCACATCCGTGTGACGGTGTGCGTGCGCATCGTAAGAATTTACCCTCATCTTTGTTTTCAAACGCGCAATAAGAAGTATAACTACAAAAGAAAAAAAAACGTTTTTCTGAAAAAAATGAAAGATTGAGTCTGAGTCTTTGGTAAGAATTTATTTAAAAAATAATAATAGACGAGAATTCGCTGGAGCATTCCAAAATTTCCTTTTATTAGCTTGGAATCCACATCACTTACACATATGGTGCCGATTGTAATGATTCTTTGGGATCTATTTGGTTGCATTTTTTAAAATGTTCCCTTTTACAGTGAGGTTTAAGAAATATGAAGATACCACAATTCTACTGCAGTGTTTCTGCAACTGTGTGGGGCGTAATAACCCTATAAGGGGGCACAAGCATATTAAAAAGTCGAAAATAAAAGATTATTTAAACAATTTATTAATTTACTGAAAGAGTAAACAAATAAAATACATTCTGACATAATGAAAAAAACAACAACATGAAATACACATTTACACTGATATAATGCACTTATACATATATCAGTACTACATATATAAAATTAAAAACAATAATTAACACACAGTTATCTCAATAATTTGTACGGTTTATAATTAATCCCTTAAATGCCGATTAAAAATTAAGAGATTCGCTCCCCAATGCCCCCGTTTAACACTTAAGTGAGCGTATGTGGTGTATCGGGAAGGGGATAAAGAGGAATAAATAAGCAAATCCTCTGAAATAATAAATTCTTCCAAACACTGTCAAGGTCATTTTAGTGCATTCCAAAGCCTTCGGAATAATTTTATGGATAGCAGAGCACAAAGAAGATCGTATTTCGGAAAGACGTATAAATACGTCCAAGGCAATTAACTCACTGACTAAGTGAGACGTTTTTATACGCCGGTGGTACTTAAGAGGTTTAAGTTGTATCGTAGGTTTAGAGTCAAAGTATAGTATTATTGTATTTATAATACATTGTTATTGTATGGTGGGGGGCATGATGAAAGTTATGATTGTGAATATTGAGTCGCAATTATTGAAAGTTTGAGAAGCACTATTCTACTGTGTATATAGACAGGTTCACATATACAAATATGTAGTTCTCCTATATTCATTGTCAAGTCAGTTTTTCTTATGAGTAATGTTAGAATGCTCTTCAGTTTTGGGGAATATAACACTCAGAGAAGAGGAAAAGCTTTTCTTAGTTCTGTCCAGCTTGTCTGCTTTGTTGCGAGGGTTCGTTACAGCAGCATGATTTTCCTTTATTTTGCTTACCTCAGTGGAAGTAGACGGCTGTAACCAAGTGCTTTGTATCTCTAATAACGCTGCAAAAATAAGATTTTTTTTTTTCATTTTAACTATCTACTTATGTGCTATGAGGTAAAAGTGACGATCACATAATTACTTAGTTTTTATATACTTATATCAATTTCAATAATACCCGTCTCGGAACAGTTTCAAAAATATAAATAAATTTTGCTTCAATACATTGAAAGCGTAATGAGAGATTTTTAATCAACAATTTTATGTGCGCAAGTAATTTTTAAAGATTATAATTTTTTTATATTTTTTTTACATATATTTGTAGGGAAAGAACATATTTAGAGGATTTAGGAAAAAAAACTTTTCTGTATTTCTTTCCTGATAACCCAAGTGTCTATTCGAAAAATGTGTGTGTTGCCTTTTTAAATCAATCGATTTCTCATTTCATATTTCTGACTGGGAAAAAAATTCGATGTTTTGCATTTTGTTTTTTCTGTCAAAAAATTTCTTTACAACATACATGAGATAAACTGACTCGAAATGCGAAGAAAATTTTATTCCTCGAATCTTTCTTCTGGTAAAACGTCAATCAGATTCGGTTATGTTTTCGTTCCATTTTTTACTTGGGTCGACGAGCAAGTGGCAACAGGAAACAATCTTGTTCTCATGGAAACGCATGAGTGTAAAAAAGTTTCATTTCTCCCTATTTCAATACTTTGGTTGATTGATAGATTGATTGAATATTAACGTCGCACACTGTTCAGCTACACGATGGCTTTTGGCAACGGACCACGTAATTTTGAACCATGGTCAAGTGACGTGGACGACACCTGAGCTGGCACCCCCCTCTCCTATCTACCACACCACACCAACGGGAGGACGTTTCAGCTCTCGACAGATTTAACGTGCATCGCTCAATACTTTGGAAATAGAATTACTTTTGTTTATTTCGTTATTGGAGGGAGAGCACAATTTTTTTCAATCCAAAAAATTCAGTTCCTGAAAATATAGACGTGTTTGTTAAATTGTTTGTCTGTAATATATTTATAATCTTGTTCAATTAGTTATGCGAGTATTTTTTTAGAGATTTTTTTATTTGAACGAGATGTTTTCGAATTTAATTTTTTTAAAAAAAAACCACATTAATTCTGAAGTTTATTAGGTTTTTAAAATCGCGCGAAACTGGATGTAGAGACCATAGTAAATCGCGTATCCCTACCCTCATTTCTACAAACAACACGTGATTCTAAGTTCTTAACTTGAATGAAAGTTTTTATTTATGTCTCTCTTTTTTGAATAACATTAAAGTAAGTTGTTAAATAAATGTTGCTCTTACGTAAGATGACGCTTTTTCTGTTAGAAAAAGATCGAAATGAAATCATTTTTATTTAAAAATTATATTTAAATACGTTTATATACACATATGTATGAGTGATATTTTTAAATTCATTTTGGTCTTCCGATACATTGAGCTACACTTAAATGTAACTGGAGTAGCGAATAAACTTTGACCTTAATGCTCCAAAAAGTTGTGCATCGTTAAATGTTACTTATGATCTGGTGCAGTATTGTATTATCCACTAGACCTGACAAATTAGCTTTCAAAGATTAATTCATTTAATATTTTGAAACATTTCAGAAGTTCCTTACGTTTGTGTCAACTAAATGTTTTTGGATTGAAGAAGAAAGCTTTGACCCTTCTACAGTTTTTCTGTGGTGTATATATAGATGCTGCCTTTACTTTTGCGAATGTATTGCTCCTGTAGGAATAGGTGTCGTTTTCCAAAATAACGTTTAATCATTATCAATAAATGAAAGTTTCATCACAATGCCTTTTTAAGAAGTCCTTTCGAACATGATTCTATTCAATAAGTTATCTATATATGTCCATTTTTGTGTAGTTATTATAACATTTATATCCATATAAATATGTCACAACTTGCACAAAGTATATTCAATTTTTTTATAATTCTTTTGAAGTCCTTGATAACTGTGTAACTAGGAGTGCTCACTGTTTTCGTCGCTGCACTGAAGAACTCGCATAAAGGAATACGTTCAGAAACATTGGATTTTACGTTCTTTGAGTGTAATATTTTATTGCAATAATACAAAATTGGATTATTTTAAGGAAATGTGGAAGTTACAAAAAATCTACCTACAAGGGGCGCCTCTGTTTTTTAATTCTTATCATTATACAAGTCTTATCACGCTGCGAGCTCTTAATAGTGGTCACAGTCTTATAAATTTATTGGTTAGCACAGATTTAGGTAAGTTTCTTGTTCTTCTTGTTTTAATTCTTTTTGTAATTATCTATCGCGTGGAAAATCCAATTTTCAATATTCATCTACTTTTTTTAAAATTTTATTGTTTTGTGTTCATCCCACTTGTAGGTACAGGCCTAATTTTCAATAGGGTTCTGTTTTTCGATTATGTCGAAAATTTTTGTTGAAGGGGACGGTTGAGGTCATTTAAAGTAATCCTTAATCCTATTTCAATGTTCTAAATCAGTAACAGCTTTAGAAATCATAATATATATCCATTTTAGTCCAATGACTCTTTCTTTTCTTACATTTTTAATTGCTCCATATTTCAGATTCTTGTAAATTGTGTTCTCCAATCTTTGTTTAGTAGGATACTGTCTTGTACTACTTATTTTATTCCTGTATGTATATATATATATATATATATAGTATGTGTTTACATATTCCAAAAAAACTAACTCTTTATATTATTTTAATGATAAAACCTTTTTGTTTAATTATTTTTTTCTAATATCTATTTGTATTTTTTTGGTAAAATAAGAGCTTTTTTTATTTAAGTATTGTTCGTTCAAAAATGAAGCAAAATGAATATTTTTTGTTTCATTTCCGAATATCGTCCGGTGTGTGGATCTATGCAGTTAAAATAGCAACTATCAGATTGTCCCTTAAGGCCAATTGGCTCGCATTCATTCGTTTGAATATTTCATCCTCCAGGACCACGGTTTGTAATTACGGTGAGAATACACTGGGTTTAAATTGCGAACATTTGAATTTTGCAGAAATCGGTAAATAAATATTTATAGCAAATTCTAATGTTGAATTTAAAATACGTATGAATGACATTTTAGACACACATTTTTTGTGTAATTTTTATCAAATAAAGTTTAATTGTTTTTAACTCAATTTATATCGCTTATTAATTTCCTACTAAAGAACTCTCACAAGCATTTGACCTAAAAGCTCGCGCACTGCTCTAAATGCGACGTTAGAAAACCAAATCTCATAATCACCCAAATTTCCCCATTTCTTAAATAATGTTTCTTTATATTTTAATTCTCAGTCTTATATATCCTTGCCTTCAGAGGAAATTTGAGACAAATGCAGCCATTTTGCGATAAAAATACTGTATTGTTCTAAGGCAGTGACCTGTAAGGGGTCCACGTCAGTGAAAAAATAATACGGGGGTCTACGATAATGGCTCTCAATAAACCAGATCGTGATTTAACTTTAAAGGAAAATTTAATCCAATGGAAACTAGATTTTACCTATTTAACAGATGGAGATTTACTAAATTGAATGAGGTTAATTTGCAATTATAAGGTGATAGCATACATTTTATTTAAATAAAGTCAATTTCAGCGTTTCTTTCCAGAATTAAGTTAAAGAAGTATAATACTGAACGTCGCGAATTTTCTCAATGGGTCACAGACGATCTGTCAGGATGTTTTAACCTACTTTCAACATTTAAGGTATCCGACTGCGTTCGGAACCGTGATTTTGTAAAAGCGTATAAATGGATAGTATTTATGATATTTAGTGTCACTTAGATTACAAAATGTATAGAAAATTGTTTTAAGAATAGTATTACAACAAAAAATGATTTAAGTACAATATTTTGACAAAAAATGAACATAGAATGACTCATTTTCAAAATATTCTCCTTTTGTGAAAAATGCTTCTATTATAATAATATTTTGCCTGTCTATAGCTCAGACCTCTGTACAGAAGCTCAACTAAAATTTTTAAAATATATAACTTAGAAGTGGGTTTATCCATGTTTTACGACAACAGAGGGGAGAAATTTTAAGAAAAAAACGCTAATAATTAATTCAATGGGTTGTAACTCTGAAAATAATGCGAATTTTTTAAAACTCATGGTTGAGCCTCTGTAGAAATGTCTGAGCTATATACAGGCAAAATATTATTATAATAGAAGCATTTTTCACAAAAGGAGAACATTTTGAAAAAAGGTTATTCTAAGTTAATTTTTTGCCGAAATATTGTATTTAAATAAATTTTTTGTCAAAATGTCCTTAAAACAATTTTATACATGTATTCTAATCTAAGTGACACTCAATATCATGATAATTATCCATCTATGCGCTTTTTTAAAATCACGGTTCCGAACGTAATCGCGCGCGCGGATACCTTAAATACCTTTATTCAGATTTTGAAACTAGGTTTGACTATTTTAATAACACAGTAGAGAGGCAATGGACTCATAGGGTCACATTGAAAAAAAAATGTCGTATTACAATGGGAACTGATCGGAGTAGGTCCTAACAAAGAACTTAAAGTTTAGAAATGGATGCCAGCAATTTTGGGTTCAAAAAGACAAACGTGTTATTTGTTCCAAATTACGGAATTTCGGGAGAAAGTTTGGACATAAGTATAACAAAGGAGATTTAGGATTAAACTTGACTAGATTGATATTAAATGTTGAGAATTTGTTATTGAAGCACCAGATTTATCCCTCCAATTAAAAGTGTTTGTTTGTGGTTCAGTTATTTTATGTAACAGCTATTTTATGTATTAATTAAATTTTAATGTGTAATTAATATTGGCATGTACTTCTTAAATTTTAGACACTATACTTCACTACAGTTAGAAATTTAATTGTTTTAAAGTCAGTAGTAGTATCAACTGTCAAAAAGACATTTAAGTTGAGAAATTGGCAAATATTTAATATTAGGTAGCAGGGGTCTACCCGGAACCGAAAAACATGGCAAAGGGTCGAGAAGACAAAAAAGTTTGGGGACCTCTGCTCTAAGGGTTGATCTGAATATTGAGACGGTCGAGGTAACAACTGTGTGTCAGAAGATTAAATAAAATTTTTGAGTAGGAATGCAGCAAAATAATTTTTTAAAAAAATATCAACAACGTGCACAAGGTAATCTAGGCAAGAATGGTGACTGAAAAATCATTGATTCAAAACTAAATTCCTCCAAATATACTTTAACTGGAGAAACAACCTTATTCATTTCGAATTGAAAAAATATAGGAAGCGAGGCAATTCACACATATCGAATTCCTCAAAAGGAATCCATTTTGCTCATGCTAGTTTTAAGCTGATCATCAAAATTAATGACAGAAATAAATGACGCTTAAAGAAAAATAATTATAATAAATTTTTATACAAAAACCTTAGTTCACTTAAATTACAGTGTTTAACTGTTTTATTTGTGCAAAATATTCATATTAAAACCGAATTTAAGGAAATGGAAAAATTAAGTCATCTCCTGTGGGAATATTGTTTTCATTAATATGATGCATGGTCACTTCGGACAGATATGTATACATCCTAACTTTATTTCATAGACTTTAACTCTTCTTAACTTAATAGCTCCTGGAGGGAAAGGGGAGAAAATGGAATTCGACGCCTCTCTCACATGCTTAATTGGGTTCTAATTCGGGTAATCTATTCGAAATATATCTTCTGTTTGCAAGTGTTTAGACACCACATGGGCCGTGGGTAGCCTAGTTAGAGCATCAGACTCCAGACCGGAAGACCTGGGTTCGATGCCCGATGCCACAAAATACCCTCTGAGTACACACAGGATACGCGCTCGTTAAATCAGTGGGTCCGAAAGTCTTTCGGGCATTCGCAGCTGAAACCACGAGTGTAGGGGGCTGGAGAATATTTCCCTCCCCTCCAGTTCCATGCCTAAATTTTGGAGGGGGAGATCGGTGGTGTCACCATCTATCGTAAAGAAGTCCAACCTGTCTCCCGGGCTCCGGCAACATTCATTCCTTCCCTTCGGGAATTTCACTTAGGTAAAAATCGTACTGTCACCTGTATGTTGTTCAAGGTTAAGGCCAATGACAGGCGTACATCTAGCCCCTTACCACGATGAATTTCGTGGAAAAAATATGAGACTACGTCAGACAGGTGGCATTAGTAACAACAACAACAACAACAGACACCACATAAGCTCGATGCGGCCGAGCATTGTCCTCTATTAACAAAAATGTTGGACCTTCAGCAATCTAAATTGGGGTCCTAGAGTGCCGCATCTGAGAGGTTACAGAACCTCTTTGAAGGACATGCAGCTCGGTGAGGCAATTTATCCTGATTCGCGTCCTCAAATTGTTGAACCATGGTTAAGAAAATGCGATATTTCACTGACTAGGGAAGGCGAAGTGTTTGTTTCTTCTTCTTTCCGGACAAGTCTAGAATCAGTGTTCGGACTCTATTAGGATTTGTCACTGAACAACACTCGACCTCAGTCTTCTTAGCTCCATCGAACATGATCACTTTCAAAGGGTTCCTCTGTGTGAGTGGGACACAAATTATGAGTTTTCTCGCAGTCTTGTCGTGCAGCATTAGAACTATTACTTCGAGTTCCTGTGGCAGTCTGAAGACCT
Source organism: Trichonephila inaurata madagascariensis (assembly GCA_019973955.1). NCBI lineage: Eukaryota > Metazoa > Arthropoda > Arachnida > Araneae > Nephilidae > Trichonephila > Trichonephila inaurata. The sequence goes on along the minus strand of BMAV01008197.1, from coordinate 272,664 downwards.
CTTGCAATTGCTTCGCGGTTTCTTCGAGAAATGGTCCTCGGATGCACCCTGCTGTCTATCAATTGATCCAGTTACTTAGAAAGACTACCTTTGAGGGAGAAATAATCTGAGACCGATAAAAAAATAATTACTTTTTCCTTACTGAATTTTAAAATACGAGTTCGAAATTTATTCAGTGTATATTAAACTATTTTTAAGACGTCAGTTTCTTTATTCTGTGTTATTCTCTTTTTTTGTTTCAGCAAAATTTAAAAAAAAGGTTCTTTTTGTTTGCCTTTTCGCGACGAATTGCATTGAGTGGAGCGCGTCCCTTCCATTCCGAAGCATTTAGCGCGAGCGATTGGATTTCAATGGAGAAATGTCTCCTTAATGAACCTTTCCTGTTCGAAATGATTGAATTCCGAAATCTTTTCAAAAGCGTCTGAAAAGTTTTCTCAACAAACTTTTAATTCGTACTTTTTTAAATTCCGATTTCATTTTTTTTTCTCTTCGCAATTCACTCAGAGGAAAGATCGATTAGATTAACTGCGATACTGTCTAAAAGCTTTTCTGCGCACTCTTTTAGATAAGTGTTTCATTTTGGAAGAGGCTTCCCCGCAGTATAACTGTCCTCAAACACAACTGTGTCCAATGAGTGCGTTTCTCTCTGCGTGCACATTTCTTTATTATGAAATGATTTTTAAATTCTTCTTTTTGACAATCGATTTTATAACGAAACGAAATTAAAAAGCTTTCAAACATGCAATTTTTGAAGTTATACTTCTTTTGGCGCGTTAGGGAAAAATGAGGAGAGTACATTTTTACGATGCGCCCGCACACCGTCACAAAAAACCGACACCTTGCATTTTAGGTTTTATACACATAGCGCCATCTAGTGTAGGAGAACAATAATACAAAGCTGATAAAATTAATTAACCTTAATAATCCACACGTTAAAAATGGACGAATATTTTTATCTTTAATTGGAAATAACTTATCTCTTTAACAATTTAAAATTTCTGGTGACTGTTTTTCAAATTTTCAAATTTGATTACGCAATATTGCAATGTGTGTGTAATTGATAACTTTTATTATCATTAATATTACACCGTATGTTTCAACTGTTTCCAACAAGATAGATGTTTTGATAATTAAAAAAATTATACTTCTGTAAAATATTTCCTTATAACAAAATGTTACCAGCGTTTTCTTCCTTATGAAACAGTTAAATGGAAATTTTTAATTAAAAACAATGTAAAATAAATTTATTTAGTGCTAAGAACATTTCCTATTTCATTATTTGTTTTTGTACACTTAATTAAGTCACTTATTGACATGAAAATGAAAAAAAAAAAAAAAAGAATTAGATCTGCTATATGTGAATGTGATTTGTTTTGAACTTTTTATAAAAATTATAGTTTTTTTAAAATAAAAAAATGTTACTGCACCATATTTATTATTTTTCAATTCGATTTAATTATTATTTTAAAATAGGAATGTTATTCTTTTTTTTAAGGAATTCAAGCATATTTTGCAGTTAAATTTCCAATTCAGCTGTTTACACAGAAATATAATAGTTGTATTTAAGAAAAAAAAATAATAAACTAGAAATTTTTCTCTTTGACAAATTAAATTTTTTAAAATTTGTATTTACTTCTTTTCAAAGTTGAAAATTTGCATATACACAAAAATCCTTTATACACCCTGTTCAAAATGATAAATTCTACGCTACCGTAAATGTGCTTTTTAACTATCGTATTTTTAAATAAAACGAGTTTTTTTTAAATTTTATTTTTTATGTTAGAGGATCGAAGATGTAGTATGCTTCTATGGCTAAATATTTCGTTATATCAACTAGACATATAACTATTACAACAGACTTCGTAATTCTGAACTTCTTTCAAATGACGAGGTCGACACCTGTACTGGCACCCCCTGTCCAAACTACCACACCACGGCAACGGGAGGAATTTAAGCCACAACTCTTGCTATTTGGCATATCTGCATCAAAACTTCCGGTTACATTATCCCAATTGCGGATACGTAACTTAATAATTAAAAAAATTTCAAATAAATTATTTTTAATTATTATAAGTTTATCATTTTAACTCTATTCTGAAAAGTAATATTTTAGATAAATGGAAAATTTAGATTTTTTTTAATTAAAAAAAAGTCATTTCTGATGAAGAATATATTGTTACGTAGATCCCTGTATGCGAATATTTTATGTAAAACAATCACAATGAAAATAAACAGTTCTTTAAGAGCGATGCGAATTTATCATCAAAAATCCAATTCTTTAAATACAGGATTCAGCAGCAAATTCACAGAATAAATCTCCGAAGGTCTTCACACCTTCAACAGCAATCAAACACAATTACCAGTGTTTATAATACAGGTATGTAAAAGATTCACAAGCACAGCCGAGCTAATCAAAACAATGCTCACTACTCGCTGGTTGAATCAAGACTGACTCTCGTATCGGCGAGCATCTCTATTTATAGGCGCGGCAGAAACTCCCAGAAATATAACCGCTCATGTCATAGAGCGTGACATTAGTGTATCTCTCCTCAAATTTCTAGAAGCATGCAGAAAGTTCCGAACTCGCCAACGTGGTCACCAATATCGCCAAATTGGCCGCCAACACGGTCGCCAAAAATGATGCCAATTTGGTTCTATCATCAAGATTTCGCCAAGTTTTCATTGAATCGCCACTATAGCTTAAAAGACAGCTTATTGCTTGTGAATATTACATTTTTAACACATAAAATAAATATAACATAGAGTAATATAAATGCTTTACACATCCAAGTACAAATTATTTACACTATTATATAAAAAATTCGTAACAATAGATTTACTGAAACAATTGATTGTAGTAATGAATTAGAATTTATCTTCCACAAATGACAGCTATTAATGTAAAAAAGACAATTTTTCGTTATTAAACATCAGCTCAAGATAATATATTTTTGTTGGAATAAATTTATATTAATTTATTTTAAATTCACTATTTTTTTTAAATATGAAATAGTTATTTCTATTGCGAAATAGTTAATTTTTGTAGTTCACTGTGCATTTATAGCTTTAAATTATTATAATGTCCTTGAAATTTTAATCTTTTTTTTCATTAAAGCATTTCCTTGTAGTTGCGTTTGAGTGAGTGAATATTAACGTCGCATTGTTCACCTACGTGAGAGCTTTTAGCGACGGACCATGTCATTTTGAACCATGGTCAAGTGACGCGGACGACACCTTAGCTGGCACCCCCTCTCCTAACTACCACACCACACCAACGGAAGGACATTTGAGCTCTCGACAGATTTAACGTGCATCACTCCCCTACACAGCGGGTCTTTAGTGGTACTGGGCACGAACTCGCGACAAAGCCAGCCATGATCCGATACCTATACCACTCGGCTACCGCGGCCACAGTTGTTTTTCAGAAAGAGTTGTTAAAGAATCAAAATGGCTTATGGCAATAGATAAAGATTTATTGCTTATTAATTCGTTCTCCGAAGCAACTTGAATATAAAATTATTGATTAATAATAAATATCAATACATACATATTGATATTTATTATTAATCAATAATATTTTGCATGCTAAAAAAGTCAATTTTTTTAATTATGTAGAAATAATTTTATTATGATTTTTAAATAAACTTTATTTAACTAGATAATGCATTATAATAAAACTTTCAATGTATTATATATATATATATATATATGTATGTAATAATTCCCTCTAACACACACATACTCTTAATTAACTCTTTTTAATGATCTATAAGTAATCTTTAATTCTTAGGTGTAAAAATAAACATTGTAATCTTAATCGTAATCGGCTAAACCAAAATCCCTGTCCCGCGCATTCTAGCCAATCAGAACTACTATTACGTAATAGTCACGCGTTTGCACTGCTGGTATATAAACAAAAATCTGATGTAATCGTTCTCTTTTTCTGCTTGCCACCATCATGTAAGATTGTAAATATTTGCAGCTTTCTTTGTCTTTGTCTTGTGTCCTCCAAAATGCCGCTGTCTATTCAATGTGAAAATGCAACGTAATTGTGCTTTAATCTGCTGATGTGTGCTCATAATAAAGGAGGTAAAGCTTTTCTGAAGACGTCGTTAATAAATCAAAAATGATAATCACATACACCGGCCAACACTACTTCAATATACTACATATATATACCTTTTTTTTATTATTAGTGTCGTTTTTTCTACAAATGTAGGATAACGCGAAGGATATAATTTTTAGAAAGATTTTTATCGTGTTACGCCAAATAAGTATAACTTCTTACGTGCGTACATAAGTACACACACACTTTTTTATTTGAGTCGAATCTTCTTAATCTAATCTTAATGCAATCGGATTTCTAGGTCGCCTGAATTAACGAAAGCTCGCGGAGTAAATGAAACCAGTAAAATGAGCCAAGTACATAGTCAAAAACTCGGAACAAGACGAAACAAAAGAGTGAACAATTGCAGAATTCGAATCAATACACTACTCATGTGATGTGTAGTAGTTCGAAAAATGTATTAATAGAGTAGTTTTGCGTTATAGATTTTTTAAAAAAAGCTGTCTGGATTAAGTAACATACGGTTTAGTGAGATCGAAAGAAATGAAGATCGAATTTATTGGGAACAAACATTTTGATCCTTCGGTTGCAAAATAAATCAATGCCTCTTAAGATGGCATGGTGTACAGGGGCTTATACACGTTAGATTTTTAGAGAGGATCAAAATTCTCATATTGGTATGGTGTGTAAATTTGGATTGTCAGCTCAGGTGTCGTCCTCGTCACTTAACTGAGGTTGAAGAGGGCGATTTCCTTCGCATTGCTTTAGAATGCGATGTTACTAAAGCAATCCAATCTAGCGTTTAATTAAAAGATCTCCAATCAGTATTTTTTTCATCGAGGATTATTTTTATGATTTACGCATTTTTTGTACAATAGTTATGAGACGAGTGGAAATATTTCGGACATTCAATGCATTGGGTTATGAATAATACTTGAGTGAATGCCCTGCTCTGATTTTAGCATTCAGATCTCAATGCATTCACTCCCCATCTGAATTCATTCGCATTCTTTCGAGAGTAGAAGAGAATTCATTGCCTTCGGATCACTTTGAAACAAGTGTTTTCTTCGTGCAGAATGTAAACGTCAGAGAAGAGCTTCACCAATGGCATTTACTTTTAAACATACAATAAAATCTATTAAAAATGATGGGTATAGTTATGCATGTGAAATGATATTTGTAGATTTACAAATTAATATTAGAATTTATTTTACTTGAATTTGTGGGAAGGGCTTAAAACTCCGAGAATAGAAACTGGAAAGGACGTCCTGGTGTCTTTAAATAAATTAATCCAGAGAATTCTTTACACAAAAATCAGTTATTGTCCCAAGACTCTATTACTTCTAAATACCTGAAGTGTTACGAAAACTTTGGTATGAAAATCAATAACACAGTTCATCATTTTGGAAAAGTACAACTTTTAAAAGAATTTTTCTTATTATTCAAGCACAATATGGGAATTTTACCTTTTAGTTTCTTATTCCTTCCGATTTCATAAAAAATTCCGAAAAAAATAATTAAATTAAGCAAGGGATATTTTAATTATTTTGTTTAATTTAATTCTCCAAATCAAGGGAGGAAACCTGGGCTCTACCTTTCCATTGAGCACAAGATATCTAAAAAAGTTATTAAAACCACTTGAGAAAGAAATTCTGTTACAATACATATACGTGGCCAAGGAAGCCTGGTGGTCAAAGTTACGGACTCGTGACTGACGTGTCATGAGTTCGAACCTAGTTCGAGCGATGAAGAACCGTCCTGTAGAGGAGGCTGATGCGCGTTAAATATGTCGAGGCTCAAACGTCCTCCCCTTGGTGTGGTCTGACCGCTAGGGCGGAGGGGGGTCCAGCTCAGGCATCGTCCTCGTCACCTTCCAATGACTCAAAATGACGAGGTCCGTCGCCAAACTCCCTCGTGTAACTGAAGAGTACGACGTTAATATTCACTCACAGCCGTCTGGGTGGCGTAGTTGGTTTGTACCCGGTCTTTTGCACCTACGGTTGCGGATTCGACCCAGGCCCAAATCGGTGGATTTTCATGATGCAGAAAATCGACAGCACCCATGTTTTATAATTGTGTGGCATGTAAAAGTTCCCTTGAGTGCCTGTTTGACTTAGGGGCTCTCGGAAAAATTAAATCATAAGTACGGTTTCGCAGTGCTAGAACTCAGGTGCCTCTCTCTGGGGAGGAAACTGGGCGCAAAAATTACCTGTGGCAGTTGGTACCCCTTGTATATAGTGCCGCACTAAAAAGAGATACCAGTTCCCGGGGAATGTACTAGGTCTTCAATGGTACCCGCAGCCTCATTACATCTTGCACTTTGCCATAATGAGTAAGGCGATCTGACTACGTGAGACAGGTGGTATTCGCAACAGCATTTGGAGCCCCATCAGCATTGCTTTGATACATTTGACATTAGGAATAGACAAGGTCAGTCCATGGCGGTTGAATCGTGCATTCAAGAACGCGCTCCATCAACGTGCGAGGTAGAAGACAAAAAATAATCCTTAAAAAGAATATTGCCATTTTTAAAGTTACAGTGAATATCCTTGTTAGTATTTGAAGGGAAATAACGTATGATGATTATGGATTCTATAAACAGATGAATTACTTTGTTAATAAACTTCTAAAAAGAATTGCCTCCATAAAGTTCCTTGAAACTCGTTCTCTAAACTTCTACCCCGCCCCAGAGCGTGAAGGATTTTAGCCCCCTAGCAATATCCCTTTTACGCGGTAGACATTTCAAGTTATTAGGACTCGGATTAATACCAGCAGAGAATTGAAAAATTCAGCCTTTGCAACGTAAAAAAATATTAAGACGATTGTAGCTATAATGCTGATGAATATTAAATTTGAAATAATGCGATAAATTCATAAGTAAATTAACTACTAAGTTTACTAAGCGTTATACTAAGTTTATCTTGTAAGATTTCTTTCCATGATAGAGGGCGATTACCTAACCAATCGATCTTAGCGTCCAAGTTCGTGGTCATTCAAACTATGCGTTCAAGTCCTGGTGCTGTTCAAAACCCCTCGGGTATTCAAAGTCCTTCTATCGGCATCATCTGAAAGAATGACAGAGCTGTGGACCTCGAATGTCATTCAATAAATTAACTTTCTTTAATCTAGTATCAGGATCATCTGAAGAGAATACACAAACTAGACCTACGCTACCGATCCCCGAAGCTCTGTTAAAACCTGGCATCATGGTACTTATTCCTCTTTCTCATTTAACTTTTCCCGACAAAATGACCATTGGGTTTCTAGGGCAGTCTCCTCCAATTCCAAAGATTGCAAGTTTTCCTTAGAGTTCACTGATAACTGATTTCACATTAACAAAACCCAACCGAACTCGTGTTTCTCCTTCCTGTAAAAAATCGCTGACATAATTTTTTCAACTAATTACGTACTATTAGTAAACGACAATCTCGGGTTCGAGTCCTGGTTTCACTGAAGATCGGTCATGTTGTGACGTTTGGGATAAATAAAGATAGTGGGATTAATTTAAACACTTAGTTTATTTACGTCACAGCTATTATAATTGCAGTATGTACATTGAAGTTATTAAAAGGTGGGTTATAGTTCATGAGTCCAAATTCTGTTGCTTGTAAGGGAAGAGGTCAGTGCCATTCTCTGCAAAGAGATTTCCAACCGTCTCTTCTCTCTGCCCTCTCTAGGGTCTCCGATGCTGGCGGTCGGCTCCTTTATCTTCGAGGCACATTCGGTTCGCGAGCAGAACAGCGGTTCTCTCACGGTGTCAAAGGTTGCATGACACCGACAAAAAGCCCAAAGACCCCCAAAGACAAAACTGCTCAACGTTTTAAGGGTGCAGGTGTTATAAAGATACCATCTGCAAAGAGAAGCCGATTTACAGCTGTGTGATGAGCACTCCATCAGGCATGACTCAAAGTCCCCTCGTTGGCAAAATGAGAAAGATTATAGAATGAGGTGCCAATTCAAGTTTCATCATTATCACTTGACCAGGATTCAAAATCTCTCCATTGTTAAGAGCCCTTCCGTTGTGTTAGAATGCAACGTTAATAAAAAATGGAATCAAGCCCGTGTCTTCGTGCGCATGCCTTCCAAAGTCGTTAATGGAGCTAATATAATTAGATATATCGACGTTCTCTCATATACTCGTATATATATGAGAGAACGCCACACTCTTGTGACATACGATTCTATGTTTGTAAGGGAACCTACTTCCTTGGCGGGTCTCCCCAAATCACTTTGTACTTTGGTTAGACGACAAAATAGTTATACGACTCTTCCCTTTTCACCCATACGTTTTCTAACAGAAATTTGTAATTGCAATTTAATAATGAGAAGGGATTTAAGTTATTTTAAGCTCAAGAGCCTTGACGATGGTAACGTCAGAAAGATTTCGCCGAAATTTTAAGTATCTCCAAATGAAAAAAAACATATACCACCTGGATTTTTTAGTGTATAACAAAATAATAAATTGACACGAAAATAATAAAACTCTGATTATAATTATTTTTAATATAAATAAAATATACATACGACCTAATGATTTTGTACAAAGAAATATGTAGAATGCTTATGAACATTGTTATTGAAAATACAGACAGATTTTTTTCGAATTAAGAGCAAATCTTTTCCCCCTTTACCTTAAAAATATATTCTATTTGTTTATTATTTAGTATAATCGTCACAAAGAACACACTTTTTGTACGATACGCATTTGGAATGCTGGTCCTCGATGTTTATTTTCATTAAAAAATAACTTAAATTGAGTTTTATATAAGAATTCGAGAGCGAAAAAGATTTTTCGCGACCCTTTAGAAAGCATACATACGCTTTTGGAGAGGTGAGAAGAAGGAGTCGTCTCGATGACTTACTTTCAAGTATTTTGGAGAAAAAGAATGCGTTCTCTGGGAACAAGGCGTTGTATTTGCACGAAATAGGAAATGCTCTGGAGTCATGTTTCTAATGTTACGGATAAGCAGTTCTAATGGAAAATTCGAATCTTTCCGAACGAAGTGGAATTAATCGAGTTCCAAGAGATGGGAAATGGGGTGTAATTCAATTTCCCCTCGCATCTCGACATTAGAAATGGAAATGGGACAGCCAGAAAAGAAATAGGAGCTTTGTGGATATTCATTAATTAGGTTCTAAAACCAAAAAAGAATATATGAAGAGAAAAATGCAGACAATGCTTAATTTTAATACTTTTAAAGAAAGATCAATTGAAAAACCTATGAAGACATTTAAATGTAAGAATTCGGTAGAAATCAAAGGTCTGGGATTTTTAATTTAATTTGTCATGATTTGACACTTGAGACTAATTTTGTCATCAAGATTACATTTCCACAGCATCTCATTCTGTAGACACCCTGCCACAACGGAATTTTTCTCATTCGATGGAAAAGAAATGGAACATGTTTACGAATTTTCATCCCCATTGAACAAAAGGGATCTCAACGCGTTAAGGGTTAATTGACATCACAGTTAAGGAAATTAAACTATATGACGGAATGGTTTAATTGATAAATTTAATCACACAATATAGATATATATATTTTACTTCCAAATATGGCGTAAAATGAATTTTAATTTTGAGTTTCTAAAAGTATTGCTTGAAAGTGCAATGGAAGTTCGAACAAATGAGTTCCTTTATATGAAGCGAATTTTTTTAAAAAATATTTGACAGTAAAAAATGGCAACTCAACACTTGTTGGAGATTGATAGGTACTTTCCACATTTCTAATTAAAAAAAATTGAACGGAGTAATATATTATTAAAATAATATGAATTATTTAGTATACGGGTTGCCCGAAACTCAACGTCAAGGAATCACGGGAAGAAAGAGGGATTTATCCTAGAAAGTTCTAGGAAAAATAGAAAAAATTCCATATCATTTAATTGTTGACTGACATAATTTTGAAAATCTGGAAAATTGACAACCTCCTTCACATCATTCAGTACTGTGACCACAAATTTCACAATTTTACAATAGCCGTGCTACTAATCCCAATCACAAGTAGGGCACAAAACTTGGTTGAGAAAATAGTCACCTAAATTTGACTCTCTACAAAAAGAAAAATACTATATACACAACTCCAGCAAGTTATACTTCAAAAGATAACCCATTTAGTTTAGATTTACATAGTACAAAGCTTGATATTTTTCTATTCATAAAAGTTGCTGCCAAAGAGTTTTCTTTTGTTTTAGACTTTATTTAAAAAAAACTCAGTCTTAAAGAACCGATTACTTACGACAACTTTCTTTTTAAGTAATGAAGATATGGAAATTTTTTTTTTGGGGGGGGGGGGCTTCGATTTATTAAGTGCATTTTAAGAAAAAAATACTGAAATTAAGAAGAGAAAAATAAATTATTATTACTAAAATGAGAAAAAATTTACAAAAAATTGCATAAATGTTGGCCCACTTTGTACAAAAAATTTATGAACAAATTTTTAATTTTTCAATTTTGATGTGTTGCTTTAGAATTTATTTTTGAAATGAACTCCAGGATAAGAGATATTTTAGTTTCTTACAAAAACTAGATCCCTTTATCTTAGTTATTATATGAAATTGTTTAAAAAAAAAACAGTTACTATATTCACATAAGGAAGGGACTGTAAATTTTTAATAAATCAATGATTGACAAATCTAAAGGTTGAAACATTTCTACTATTACTCAGAACAAACACAACAAATTTCAGTTAATTGATCTTTTTGAGCATTCTCTGTCCCCATTTGAGTTTTTCCAAAAAGAAGAAGAAAGAGAAATATAATATTATTTAAACCCCACCCACACATTTGGGGTAAAACGCATTTTAAAGTTTGACATCTCGTTTAAAGTTTTACTAAAACACTTGTATTTTTGAAGTGGTAACTTCTGTAGGTGTGTCTTGCTGGAAAGTGAACTTAAATGAGGCTTTTTAAAAAGCCAAGCATTGTTACGCTCGGGTTTGTGACGCTCGCAACAATGGTAACAATACTACTCTTAATAATACTACTGAATCATATGGGTTTAATGAGTCATGTATCGGAGAAATTTGTGCTGCAAAATGTAGAGCAGAAAATGGAAAAATAATTCTAATGGTTTTTGTTTATATTTCACCAAATCAAAGTATAGGGAAAATTATTGAGTTCATTCACACAAAAAATTTAGTTGTCTACACCGAAGCTGGATCAACTCTTCTGAACAAATTGCCCATTTTTTAAGTGGGGATTTTAAAGTAGATTTTTCAAAAGACAAATCAAAGCTTTTAGTAGATTTTTTAAAATCAAAATTCAATGTAATTATGTCAAATGATCCAAATGAAAGCACGTTAAAGTACGGAACAACGCTTGACGAAGTTTTTATTAGATATTTAAATAATTTTGAACTAAAGTATTTATAACCCTTTTCAGCTACCATAATCCTATTGTTTCCTTCTTGAAATACAATTAATTCACAAATATGTTTGTATTGTTATACGAATTTTGTGTAAATAGTGTAAATAATTTCTATATTTGAGTGTTTAATGCATTTATATTACTCTATGTTATGTTTATTTCATGTTAAAATTGTACCATTCACAAGCAATGCCGACCCTTACGTTATAATGGCGATCCAATGAGAACTTGACGAAATCTTGGCGGTAGAGCCAAGTTGGCATCATTTTTGGCGACCAAGTTGGCGGGCAATTTGGCGACTTTGGCGACCAATTTGGTGATTTTGGCGAGTTCGGAACCCTCGGGAATCTTCTAGAAAGTAGATCTCTCCACTAGTGTCACGTTCAATGACACGAGCTGTTATATTTCTGGAAGTTTCTGTCGCGCCTATAAAGGAGATGCTCGCCGGGACGGCGAGGAGTCTGGATTAAACCAGCGAGTAGTGAGGATTGTTTTGATTAGCTCGGCTGTGCTTGTGAATAATCTTTACTTACGTGTATTTTTAAACACTGTTATTGTGTTTGATTGCTGTTGAAGGTGTGAAAACCTCTGGATATTTACTCTTTGAATATCGCTGCTGAATCCTGTATTTAAAGGATTGGATTTTTGATAATAAATTCGCATCGCTCTTAAAGAACTGTGTTATGTTCTTTGTGATTGTTTTGCATAAAATCCCCGAACCCTCGGATCTACGTAACAGTTTGGTGTCAGAAGTGGGATTTTATGCCAATAACAAGAGCGATGGATGAGCAACTGAAGGCTCTGTTGGAAGGCATTAATGCCTTGAAAAGCGGCCAAGAAGAGACTAAGAAAAGTCTGGCTGATACTAAGAATGAGTTGAAGGAAGATACTAGAAGAGGCCAACAAGAAATGCAGAAAAGTCTGGATGATATGAATAGAAGCCAGGAAGAAACTAAAAATGAGTTAAAGGAGAGAATGGAGAAAGGCCAAGCAGAGACTAAGCAAGAAATGCAGAAAGGTCTGGAAAATGTGCAGAAGAGCCAAGAAGAGCAGAAGAATTCTCTAGAAAATAAAATCGACAATGTTGAAGAGAAAATCAATAGTGTGGAAGAGAAAATAGCCGTAAAAATGGAAGAAAAAATAGCAGTAGTTGAAGAGAAGATAGAGAAGAAAGTAGGGGAAGAAATAGAAAAGATTAAAGAGCAAGTTGAGGAAAGAATTGAAGGAGTGGCTGAAAGTTTTAGCCTTATATCACAGCGAATGGAAGATCTTGAGAAGAAACTTGTAACTGGCGGAAATGAGAACAAAAGCAAGATTGTGCCTGTGTCTGCCTTCCTAGACCCTGGTCGTGCTTCTCCAGTGCCTGTGACTGCCTTTAGAGGGCCAGTGAAACTGTCGACCTATGACGGAAAAACGAACTGGGAAGTATACAAGACACAATTTTCCATAATTTCTGAAGCCAATGGATGGACTGAAGG
>BMAV01008197.1:243807-254752 GCA_019973955.1 Trichonephila inaurata madagascariensis | reverse complement strand
GAAGTGATTATGGTAGTCTGGTTTAAGCGCGTGAACTGAAGGAAGAGAAGAAAGCAGTCATTGAGTGTGAATCTATCCGTGACAGAACGTTTAAATTAAGGTAGATACAATTCCACGCGAGATAAAAGATATTTTTTTAGGATCCGAGAGGATTGCGGTTAAACAAGAGATTAAGGTAGGATAATTCTAGTATCCATTAGTAACTGTGATATAAACAGAGATTAGAAATAGAAGGGAAAGTTAAATATAGTGGTTAAAATCATGCTTATTTGATAATACGTATTGTGTGTTTTCTCACCTCAGATCCGCTAAGTTATAATATAAATATTATCATTGTTAGTGTTTAAGTTAAGATCTTAATAAAGACATTTTAAGATCATGGCAACGCCTGGTTCTTCATTCAATCCCACATCCCTAGGTCACGAAGATAACTTAGGAGTAAGGTATCACCCACAGGTGAATACTGCACAGCAGTTATCACTTCTATCGTGTGGTCATAAGCACACACACTCTTTTTGTTCTAGTGAATGGAAAATAAATAAAAAAAAATGGTATTTTTACAAATCTTATAAGACGGTCTATAAAATAAAATCACAAAAAAATTGTCTATTTTTGAAAAAAAAATCACGATTTTAGGGTAGTCGGATACCTTAAGTGTATAACAAACGAAGCAATAAATTTAAAAAATAAAACGGTAAACCTTTTTGTATTATTTGAATGAAGTCAACGTTTTACCCTCTCCATCTTAGTCAAGTGATTGCTTGATGAGTGCGTGAGTAACAAAAGCTAAATTGATTTCTCCCAATGCCTTAGAAGTTGCAGTTGCCAATGCAGTTGGGTTACATTTTCGATTGGCTTAAAAGAAGTTAGAAGGCAAACATTTCAACCATTTAATCCATTCGAGTATAACAAAAATGTTTTCCATTTTATTTTTAAATTAATTGCTTGATTTGAATTACGTACTTAAGATAGAATTTTTTGAAAGGAAGTTATTCTGTAAGCAAAAAATTGGCAGTAATTTTAATGGATGGAAAAGTAGCAAGTGTTGTACTATTGTGGAATCTTGAACTCAATGGGTAACGTTTTGAAATAACTTGTTTAGGGTATTACACAATATTTTTTTGTTCTTATGGAGATTCAAAGTTGGGTGAAATTCTTTTCAAACCGCCTCAAATTACGTTAATTTTGACTATACCATCAACGTTTATCCCCGATTCGTGACGGTGGTTGATAGTACGGCTGTGTAAAATGACGTTAGTGAAGAAATCCAAGTAAAATTGTGAAATTTATAGTCACAGTAGCTAATGATGTGATGAAGGTTGTCAATTTTCCACATTTTCATATGTTAATCATCACTTAATTAAGCGGTGTGGAATTTTTTTGTACCTTTCCCGTAAATGATGTGATTTCTCCTTTCAGCCGCGCCCGTTTGACGTTGAGTATTGGGACTCCTGAATGTATGTGGAAAAGAATACGATGACGAATGCGAAAGTTGCAAAGAATGTTCCATTGTTTGATGACTCTACATTCACTTAACTACTTTTGACATGACATATTTGGTTAGAATGAATTGATTAATTAATTTATGAACACCGCATTCAGAATTTTAAGTTATGGTCAAGCGACGAGGAAGACACTAGAGCAACTCCCTTTCCATACCACTAAAATTAATCCTTTTTATCTGTGCCTGATTTAGTATTCATGAGTCTCCTCCACACGACGGTTCTTCTTGAGTGGTACCAGAACTCGAACTCGAGCTGCCCCTTGGCTACTGGGACGAGATTTGGGTAGAGAAAAGAATGTGCAAAACTATTTATAAAATCATTTTTATGACATCCATATCTGTCGAAATATATATTCATAAAACAGTTTATTACCTCCGTACATAATAGATTTTTACATAACTCAATGGCGTACCTAAGGAAAAAAATATGAAGATACGAAAGTCGAATTTAAAATGTATGTTGTAGATCAATAAACACTTCTTTTTAATTTAACTCAATAATTTACAGACTTTCATTTCTAGAGGTATTTTAAAAAGGATCTCTTTTGAAGGACAATAGAACAGAACGCACTAGTTTAAAAGTTACATATACGTTATAAATAAGATCTTGTGAGATTAGAAATCGATCTTAAGTATAAAGTTACCTCATCATTCGAATATCATTTGCGTCCGCTACATCGGGAAAATGGGTGATGGTTTTACCATAACTCATTTCATATTAATGACGCACTATAAATCAACAAGAGAACTATTAGTGACGTGTTTCGTAGTTTGGAGCACCAGAATGATATTTGAAAAGTCTCCCTATTTTCTAAGCGTCCACACTAAGCCAACATGAAGACCATCAGCCACAGCAGATTAAAAAGCATCGACTTTTCTACATGGAGGGTTTCAAGAAGACTTTGACTTGACAGACGAAATGGCGGCCGCGAGTGAACGATCCTGATCCTGAGGCTTATACCTTTGTTGGAAGGAGAATGAAATATTGAATTTCTGTTTTTTCAACAGTTATTTTAACAAATTAACATGCTTGCATCAAAAGAAATGAGACCCATTCTCAGACGTAATTGATTCACTAATTAATTAACACTTTATGAAAACAAACAATTTTTTTGTATGAATACATCTCTCGACAAAGAGGAAAAAAATTAAAACAAGCGATGCTTCGTTAAAACAATGACAATGCTTTGTAAGAAACTATGTTTATTGGATTAAGTTATGCGTGAAGATATATTTTGTTTATCCCAAAAAAAACCACTTATTTATTTTAAATTTTTTTAACATTCCTTTTAACAAAATTCTTTCGAAGCACTAGCGAATGGAATAATCCAGTAACATTGAAGTGTATTATGTGACGCATCGCATGGAGTGAACGCAACATTAAAAAAACTGGTAGTATAGGAATCTACAAAATATTTTTTTCAAAAAACAACCGGAATCCAATTAATTATTAGAATCTGTTCCGAGTCAAAGAAATATAAATACTTTTGATATCAATAAAACCTCTTATCGCGTATTTATTAAATAATTAAGAATTTTTTTTAAATATTTACAATGTTTTTTCTACTTATATGTAATATTATTTATTTTCATGATTTTGTTGACTAAAAAAATATGTTCCATGATTATAAATGCTTGCATACACACTGTTAGCGACTAAAATTGCAACACCAAGATGGAAGAACGATAAAAACGTCAAATTCGCATGAAAGGAGAAAGATGATGCGATATGCAAATAACTAGCTTTTGAATGCAATCGAACGACGCAGGAGAGAGAACCAGTATCTCAAACTCTATAGAAAAAGAGAATTATGCTTTTGGTTTCTCCTCCAGAAATCGCATTTGAATGTTGGTTGTTTGTGAGAATATCGCGTTATGCTTCGTATGAAGTAGAGAAATAGCCATCAACACGTTTAGAGATTTGACAGTTGCAAAATCGAGATTGCGATTTACCATTCCATGATATTGTTACTTGCATGTCATGCGAATATGGAATCAGTATAGATTTAGTGTAGGACATCAAGGGCCTTTCGCCAATAACGCTTTAAAAAACAGACATGTTGTCTGGTAGTAGGATTTAAAAGCCACATCACGGATCTAGAGTCAGGGAGGGAGTGAACTTGTGACGGACTGTTTGGACGTCGACAATTGTTAAGGCTTCCCTTCAAACTGCAGCATAGAGAGGCGGCTCGAAAGTGGTGTGCCCACGGATAAAATACAGGCAGTTGTCGCTTTTCCTGTTCTGCAGTGCAGCATGATGGACGGATGTCTGAGGCACCGAGGAGAGGGTCTACTTGCATTGGATATCGCCATAAGAGCCTTGCATCTAGAGTAGTGGTATGGGCAGCCCTTGGTTACACCTCTAGTTTGTATCTTTGGTAATCGGAACAGCCAGCCCTATATTTCTCAGATTTTATAGCCGGTGGTTGTTCCTTACCTTCGAACTCTCAGAGACATCTTCTTTGAACAATATAAACTAAGATTGCCTCGACACAGAGTGTTTTGGATTATTTCCTTGGCCACCTCGTTCTTCAGGTCTTTCACCTATTGAAATATCCGATGGCAATGAATTGCTGAAAGATTAGGACGCGGCATTACGATGGATGAAGTGTGGTGTAGACTTAAAGCAGCAGGGAGAGACTTACCCGTAGTTACCCGTATCTGGCATTCTAGCCCAGTTAGATTGCAATGTCTAATCGGATTAAAGCTATTTCAGCTGCCAGAGGATGAAGCTGTGTGTACTGAATTTGGATCTTGCACTTTTTTTCTGATTTTGTCTGAGGATCAGTACATTACTACTTTCAAATGTGATATTCAGTCCAGCGTCCGTTTCATCACACGGCATGCCGAAGATCCTAATCAATCGCAGGGGGTTGTTATGAATTGTTTTCGTGTGTCGATGGTGCATTTGACACCCTTTTAACCGGGGCTTATTTTGTAGGTAGGGCGAGCCTCCTGAAAAATTATGCGAGGTATTATTTTTCAATTAAATCTTATTTTAGGGAGGTTTAGTTATAAAAAACATTGAAAACGCGCATGAAAATAAATTGAATTTAGATCAGAAATATTTTTCATATTTAGTAAATAAGAATAATTTAATTTTTTTTTATCATGCATTTTTTTTTAAAACTTTTTCTCTCTTTATCCATTTTTATTCCAGGCCAACATTTTTCAAAGATATAATTTTTAGCAAAATATTTTTTGAGTGCAATCTTCTATTTCCAATAGGTTTATTGAACCTATCTGTATATCATCGGAAAGATAATATTTTCATCCGATTAAAGTTAAAATGTGAGACTCCCAGGTACAGCAGGTTGCACATCTTTCTGTTCACGACTTCATAAAAGGGAAAAGTTGCTTTTTTGCAAACAAGTCGTTGATGCCGAGAAAGCACTTTTGAGAATTCTCAGATGGGAGGTAAGAAAAAAAGATACCTTCTTTCATAACATCCTGCAATGTGTCTTTTTTCCGTCCCCGAACCGGGAGCTATAAAAATGCTTGACGTAAAACTTCGGATTTAAGATAAAATGTTGTTTATCAAACGTTATTATTTTCTTCTTCGGCCTCCAAATGATAGATGTTATTTATTTAATTCATGATAGGTATGCTACTTTAATACGCGATTTTTTGAATGCATATTAAAAAAAATGAAATATTAGCATATACCAGACATTATTTTGCCAACTGCTCTTAGTTAAAAAAATCATAGGTTGTTAAAGTCATCGGTAGGCCCATTAAGTGGCCACTGGTGATTTAAAAGTGGTGGGGCTAAGAGGCGATTGGTAGGTACAATAGTAAGCTGCTATCCAGTACGTTTGGACAGGAATATGGATGCTTGTTGTGGCTTATTCAGCTCAAAAGGGGGTTGACATGGCAAGCAAATGAGATGAGGGCAGGATTGCAAATCCACAAAGAATAATTATTTAGGATTAGGTACCTTAAGGGCTTGCGTGACTTACAAAGAATTACCAATCGTAAGTGTATAGGCAGGTGATAGAAATCTAACAGAATGAATTTTATGTAAATCTTTTATTTTGTGAATAGTAAAGCTAACGATTATTCTCACCACACACCTCAATCTACATTGCTGTTTGTAAAAAATGCAACACCATGAAGGAATCATCAGAATTAAATGAACTTTGTAGAAAATATAAATTATAGAATGTTACTTAAAATAATAAAGCTTTAGAGCCACCGCGCATGCGTGGCGTGCGCAGCGCCCTCTGAACTGATGCTGAAAGCGTATAAATAGAGGGCTGTAGCAGGACGTTAAAAATAGTTAATAATTATTTGTTAGTGGCGAACGTTTAGTGAGACCTAAGTATGCCTCGACGAAATAAGGAGAAATTCCAACAACTTACGGAGTTTGAACGGGGGAGGATTATCGGCTTTCGAGAAGGAGGATTTTCCTATCACGCAATAGGAGCTCGTGTGCAGAAGAACAGTTCCGCAGTGATGCGAGTTAAGAAGCAGTGGACCGACGAGCCCCGAACCACTCGGAAAACTAGCAGTGGACGATGGAAGGTGGCATCAGCGTCAATACCTGCGTACTGCTACAGGTGTACTAATGTCGGCTTCGTCAATTCGTCGACGTCTTCTGCACCGTGAATTGCGTGCAAGGATGCCTTTATACAGGATCCCCCTCAAGGCAAACCATTGAAGGCTACGTTTGTAATGGGCTCATGAACACATAGCTTGGCAAGCTAAATGGCACCAAGTTGTCTTTTCAGATGAATCACGCTTCAATTTGTGGGACCATTATGGTTGCATTCGTGTTAGACGCTATGCCGGTGAACACTGCCTTCCAGAGTGCGTTATCGAGCATCATAGAGATCTAACACCTGGAGTTATGGCTTGAGATGCGATTTCATATCATGGACGATTCACTTTACTACGAATTGAGGGTAATCTCAATAGCAATAGGTACGTCTGTGAAGTGCTGCAGCCCGAAGTCGTTCCCTTCCTTCAAGGCATCCCTGGAGCTATCTTTCAGCAGGATAATGCACGCCCATATGTTGCAAAGAGTGTTCGAGATTTCTGTTCAGCCCAACACATGCAACGTTTTCTTTGGCCTGCTTATTTGCCTATCGTATGGGATTTTGGTTGGTCGGCATCTCGCCCGTGATCCGCGTACTGCAGCTTCAAAAAACGAACTTTTGCTGCGCATACAAGAAATATGGAATTCTCTTCCACAAGCAGACATTCAAAATCTGTTTAACTCCATGCCACGTCGTACAGCAACATTTATTGCAGCGCGTGGTGGCAACACCAAATACTGATTTCGGAAACTTAAGATTGGTTTTTTGCTTTGAAAATTTCGTCATTAATTGGTACTAATACAAGTAATTTGCGCATTAAATTTCATTTAATTTTGATGATTCCTTCATGGTGTTGCATTTTTTACAAACAGCAGTTTAAGAAGGGATAATAATGGTTCTGAATATTTGAAATATTTCTTTATTCAATCCTCTATGAGCCAATCATTACCTGTCAACCAAAAATATTTTCAAAAGAAGCTATGGAAGTTACAAGAGCTTTTGGCGTTAAAGTTTGATGACAAAAAAGACGAATATATATCATGTTTTCAAGTACTATGAAATATTCATTCAGCACATTACAAAAATCACTTTACTTTTATTTATAACAAAAATATAATACGGTTATAACAAATAGAGGCAAACATCCCAATTTCTTTTATCCCATTGCAAAAAAATTCAGCAATCTATGATTTAAATTGTGTTTCAGTTTGAAAAGATAAAAAAATTATCTACATTTCAAAAAGGAAAACGTTGAGTAAATATTAAGGAATTCTTACTAGTACACAAATAATCTAAAGAGAGAGAAAAAAATATAAAGAACGTACAAAACTGAAATTATATCATTTGTTTTCCATTAAAGCATTCACATTATTAGTTGGATAAAAAGAATTCCTTGCCAACTCAATTTGTGAAAAGATTGCTATGACTTAACGGTTTCCTTAAAAAGCAAACAATTTTACTTCACGGTTTTAAACCTTTCAGTTGTAAGTGGACAAAAAAAAATCGAAATATTAAGTATTTCTTGCCTTGCACTTCTTTTTATTCTTAAAAACTAATAAAAGAAAAAAATTTAAAAAATCACAAAACGTCTTTATCGTATTCAGGAGTTGTAAAGGAATACTCTGAGAGATATTTTAAGAATCTCAAGTTTGCTTTTTATTATTTAATATAATTTTTATGTGTTGTTGGGGATGCCACCTGACTGACGGTGTCAGAATGAGCCCCACGAAATACATCGAGGCGGAGGGCTAGTTATACTTCTGTCGTTATCCGCAGCTTTAAGCACCATGCAGGTGACAGTACGTGCTCGCGTGATTTGGCTTCATTCCATTCTAATTTTGAGGGAGAACACTCTAAAGGTGTTAAGAGACCTCCCATGATTACCCTTCCACCAACCTCACGAGATGACTTGCGGCTCGACGGTGATAGTTTAAAAAACTGATAGTTTAAAATACACGAAAATATATGTATACCACAAATTAGCTTACACGTAAATAGTTTCTTTTACATAAAAAAAAATTTCAATAATTTTTTTTCTTTTAATACATTTTTATTTATACATTATTGAAGAATTTCATTATTTATTTTTTCTTAACGGGTGTTAATTGTTATTGTGTGTGCGTGAATAAATTTATAAAAACGAGTTTTTAGAAGATTTTCTATCCTCCAGATAAAATACTTGACTCATAACGGAACATTATTGAATTTCATCTCACAATATCAATCATAAAAAAAAAAGAGAGCATTCAGTTTTTCATCTACATTCAAAAAAAGTTTCTACATATTCTTCCATTTAATTCATTCTTAAAATAAAAATATTTGGACGAAGTCGTCGCATATTTATAAATAAATAAAAGATAAATTGAAAACTTAAGAGAGAAATGTGTTTTCATTAATTAAACAAATTATTTGGAAAGTAATAATAAATTAAGATTTTTAAACAATTTCGGAAATAATGTTCATTATTAAATAATTATTCTTTTTTTTTCTTTGTCACACTTTGTTAGAATAGGCTCCATGTAAACAGTCTTTTATCTATTTAGTGAAGTTTTTATCGAACCCCTATAACTTTAACCTACTTTCACACACACACACAAAAAAAACCCCTCATTATATTCTCAAATAAATATTTCATGTTTTTGCTTCGTAATATTATTCTTACTTCGCTGTATTTTCTCTGAAGTTCGTTTCTGTTTTTTTTGCACAGTCTATTCATTCCAAAGACAAAGAAAATGAGCGAGAATAAAAATAAATTTTTAAGCCCATCTGCAGCTCAAGAAAGCTCTTCTCTGACGAAACAAAAGACACTATAGCTCGGGGCTCCAATAAAATGTTTCTGGAGTCAAGGTGTTCGTTCGCAAAATTGTCTTTGACATCTCTCTTGCACTGAATACGAAAGGAAGAAACATCTGCGAGAACAAATCGTTTATTAATTAATGCGAAGGCGCACGTGCAATTAGCCACATTTCGGGAAAATCTTTGGTTATCACTGAATTAGCATCACTTCATTCCACATTTTACGAAAGTCGCTTATTTCGTTTCATTTCATTTGCAAGTTGGAAAATCCCGAGTTTATGTTTCGTTTTGTTTTCTTAACTAGATAAAGCTTGCACAAATGGAACATGTGTGCATATATGTTCGACAGTTTCTCGAGATATTTAATGCATGCGTATTTATTCGAGCAATAATACGCTTTGTTTTTCGAAATCGAGGAAAATGCATCCCATCATTTTATTTAACGATGAAGATATTTGTAGGAAATCGTGTCTGTTATACACACGCACGCACGCACGCACGCACGCACACACACACACACACACACACACACACACATATATATATATATATATATATATATATAAGTTAGACTTAAAGTAATACAATAAGCGTAGGAATAGGATGGCAATAAAAAATAAAATAGCCGCAGTGATACATTAGCAATTTCTTAGGCTTGGGTTAAAGAAAGTTTCGAGTCCTCCCTCGTTCCTTTTGTTTTCCCATATGACTGAGACTTTAGAAGAGATAATATAATTATATAAATAATACTAACAAATTTAATACTTAATTATTTTGTAAAAATATCTAAATCACCTTAATCCTCTAATCTACTTAAACCAGTATCAAAAAAATCTAAATCGCAGGATTGCATCTCTAGGATTCATTGTTCATAATCTATTTTGAACGAAAGCGACAATCTATTATACTCAGAAAATGTAGCAATACAAAGTAATAATATACAAAGTTCGTAAAAATTGAAATTCATAAGTTGTAGAAAATATAAATGAATTCAAATTAAAGTTCTAGTTGTTGAAAAGTGAGCATTAAGAAATTTCCTAAAATTATAATGTGTTCCAAATGGTATCTTACCAATTAGTAACACTTTATAATTTTATCCCTATTTTTGTTAACTAAATAATAATTATGTAGCACATTAAGTTATTATTATATTCTTATAAATTGATAAATGATTACTGATATTCCGGAATGGAGCTTTAATAAAATAAAAATTAATACCATCTTTTTTCATTAGCTTATGATTTGTAAAATGTGAAATTGTATCCAGGTTCTGTTTTTTAAGTTGGTGCTTGTTAATTTTTAATAAGATAATGTTTCAGTAAATAGGATAGAAAGTATAATCTCTCTTTAGTAATAGGTATAGTTTCCCTTTTTTAATGAATGGATTGGTATATATATATGTGTGGGTGTGTAATAATTCCCAATCCTTTAATCTTTAATATATTTGATTTATTTGCGGTTCATTCCTTCAAGACCTACGTTTAATTAATAACCTAGCTATCCACCTAACGAGAGTATCTTGAACTAAATCCATCCACTCCCAAACAATGTGATTTCTCGCTTGGTATAAATAGCGAAACTGCCCGCCTCTTATGTCTTTGTCTTTTCACCATGTAGTCGACTGCAGCACGTTGTGTGTTCGTTGTCTTTGTTGTGTGTAGTGTCATCCATGCTTTATGTTTCTAATACGCCTATGTGTTTCAAGATGTGCAATAAACTGGATTGACTTACAAAACTGCCTCGTCAATGTCAATCAAATGTAAAACATGAACCGTCTAAAATAATTATCATCGTCAAAGGATTCTTTAACGAGGATAATATATGTATATATATGTGTGTGTGTGTGAAGGTCCCAGGGAGGGCACTACTCACTCTCTGACACGTGACTCAGCTCGCTTCTCAGGGAGGCGATCACGAGAGAGGGAGAGAAACCTGGAGAAAGAGGACGGATAAAGAAGAGCGACGTTGACCAAAGGCAATGACAAACTGTCTAAAAGAGAAACTTTAGCCATTTGGCAATGACGCGCGCTTAAATGTTTTAGTATAGTATTTGTTTTGTAGTGTCCTTTTTCCTTGTTACTTTTAAAATAAACTGTTTTGTTTGTTA
>BMAV01008197.1:217142-243707 GCA_019973955.1 Trichonephila inaurata madagascariensis | reverse complement strand
TATATATATATATATATATATATATATATATATATATATATATATAGGCTAATTCTCTACAAACAAGAGATAACATCCAAACAATAACATTCGACAAACACATAGACAGTAGGAAAATCACACAATGAAGGACATATGAGTAATCGAGATTATAAATATAAAATGGTTGCTGCAGTGTTATGAACATTACTGACTTAGGACAGCTATTATATAAAATAATTTATATAAAAGTGGGGTTGAACATGTTTTTTGGCCAGCCAACCTTCCCCCTTTTTTTGTAAATAACACTGAGCAAAAACAAATAGGAAATAATTGATAGGAATATCTAAATCCATTACAAGATAGAGGTAACTTACCTAAAAATTCACTTACAAATGCAAAGCCCGCGCTAAATCTGAGAGCAAACATAAAGATATTGCCAGATTCTATACCCTAATACAGATTTAAATCAAGAGAATGGCTGAAATGTAGCACTTAACAAAAGTATAAAAAGAATGGAAATAAAAATTAATAAGAGTTGCATATTATAGCATAAACTATAATAACACTAGAGTAAATATAAATAAAATAATAGTAATTAATTTCTAATCTAATATTAGATTATGGAGATAACTATAACAATGAAATATTTAAGTTTATAGTAATAAACTATTATCACAATCTCAGAATTTTAATCCTAACTATTTTGAATAGCTTTATTTATATAACTATTAATAAAATTAATTGGGTATTTCTGATTTAAGCAATATTTAGTAAAATGTTTATAGTTATTTATAATGTCTGATTTTTTTGACACCAGAAATTTATTACGTTGTATATAATTAATAACAATATTTCTGAATATAGAAACATGTACATTACTCTCCCAATGAAGAACTTTTATAATATTGAAATTAAATTCTTCTCTTTTATCATAAATATTAGAAACTATTATATTTTCATATAATTTGACATGTATGTCAAGAAAATTTGCTTCATTGTTGTTATTATTTGTCTGTATTAAATTAAGATATTGTGGATTAAAATTAATGTTAGGTATAAAATTGGCTTGTTTGCCAAAAATGATTATATCATCTATATAACGATAAATATAATATTTAGAATTATTGATATAACTATTTTAAAAATAATGTAAGTATAAATTGGCAAGACAGTTGCTCGCAGGGGGCCACCTTGTTGCAATCCTTTAATCTGCTGATAATAGTTACCTTTATGATATATATAGTTCTCTTTAAGTACAAACCAAAGTAGTGAACCAAATCTATCATAATTAACATTATTAAACAAATTGTCTTTATGTAAATTTACAAGTATATTAATCAAATCATCAATATTAATAGAGTTAAAGAGATCTTCAAAATCTAAACTATAGACTGAATAAATTTTTTTTATCTTTCACTTTTTCAACAAGTGATTTACTATTTTTAAGAATGGCTGTGGATTTAAGATTATTTATTGTTTCATGCAATATTTCATGGAGAATTTTGCCTGTTTTGCTGATATATGTATTAAAACCATTTGTAACTTTCCTAAATTTAACTGGATCTTTATGAAATTTGGGAGTAAGAAATATATGTGGAAATTTAAAATTGTTATTAATTTGAATTCTTAACTGTTTATGAAAAGCCAAGATACGTTTATTTATTTCTCTATCAGAAACAGAAGACTTAATAAAAGCTGTATTATTATCGAAATAATTGTTGATCATTAAATTATAATAGTATTTACATATGAAGGCAAAATTTCCTGGCACTTTATCAACATTAACTATAATAAATTTATTTTGTAAATTTTTAATCTGACTTTTAATATTATTAAAAAAAGATTTTATTATCTGTACCATAGTTATATTTATTAAGCTGCTTTGTAATTTTACCTTTGAATTCTGTGAATGCCTCTATAGGCATACTATATTTAATAGCTATTTTGTATATAAATTGCTCAATATCATTATATAACTGATTTTTGATAATTTTATTATTATTCAAAATCATTAATCTAAAACCAGTACCTTTATTCATAATATTTCTAAGATTATTGTCTTTTACAATATTGAGGTCACCTGTAACAACATGCTTGTGATGTTGATCTATGAAATCTTTATAAATTCACTACATTTACATATTAAGTTATCTTGCTTTATAGGCACATTATAGTTAAAAATTGATCTACCTATTTTTTTATTATTATTTTTTTATTTAAAAGCTTTTTTAATAGTGATATTTTGTATTGGGAAAGATGACATGTGTTTTTAAAATTGTCAGAAAAATTAATATTATCATATGATTTATTCATATATAAAAGTGTACAGTATTCTATTTGATAATCCCTATTTACATTAACATTTATGTTATGTTTATGTTTCAAAAATTTATGAATGTCCTTAATAATATGCAAAGCATGACAATTTTTAATTTTATTCGAAATTAGTAGATCTTCTGTAATACATAATTCTGTCTTACTGAGTCCAAACATAAAAGATTTAATGTGTTTTATGTTAAAATTGTTATCAAAGCTATTACAAATTTCTGTAATACTATCTGAAAGGACTTTTTGGTCTCTACTTAATCTTTTAGTTCTAGCCCCTCTATTTTTTTATTAGATATTATATTAATCTCATTATTGTAATAAAACTCTTGAGAATTTTGTTTAATTGCATTTAGAATATTTTTTCCTTGGTATAATACATTTAGTCCATAAGGATAAACTGCATTATAATATTTAATATAGTAATTTTCCCACCATAATCTATCTTTAATATTAGGAACAACTTTAATAATATTGAGCGATACATGATCCAAACCATGTGTACTAAAGTGTCTTATTTCTATTTTATTTGAATTTTTAATACTATTGAAGTATTTAGTATCTGACCTATGTTGATTAATTCTATATATATATATATATATATATATATATATATATATATATATTCTACATATTAAGTGATCCTTATGTACATAATGTTGTAAATTACAGCTATTTATGTTGGTTTGTTGGGTCTCATAAAAACGTAGATTAAAAAGTAAGCACAGTTTGAAGAATATCGTGGCTTGCAGTTTGATTAAGTTTCGTCATTTAAACGGTTCAAGTAGTGTGATGTAACAATTATTATGATTATGGAAGTGATAACCCGCCATACGACTCTATAATAAGATGGGAAACAGTTTCAAACTGGCCACATTCCATTCACAAATGATCAAGTGCAAAATAATCACTCAAGGGACTTAATTCACTTCGATCCTAGAGCAACTCGTCAAATAATCACGAAAGAGACTGATCGACAGTATGTGATATGTTATTCATGAAGAGCTCTTTCTGTCGAAGGTGTGAGCCCACTTTATTCCACGTTTGCTGACTCCTTTTCATAAATAAACACGGCTTACCTGCCAAGGTAGATACTAAATCTTTTGGAGTAAGTGAAGATAATTTTTTAGTCGCCTGGTGAGTATGAATGAATTTTGGATCCCGAGACCAAAGAGTTAAGCAAAGAGTGAAAGACCTCCCCTTACCCAAAGAATGTTTTGTGGCAGCAGTATGCAAAGAAATGTATGCTTTCTGTTGTTTTTCAAGGATTTCTGTGGAATATTTGCAGGTGTCTGTGGAGTAGTAATTTCACCAAAGACATCCATCTTCATGACTCTAATGCACCTAAAGCAATGTGGTTTTGCAATTAGCCACATTTTCCCTATTCTGTCAATCTCATTTCTAGTGGTTTTTCTTATCCGCAGATCTCAAAATAAAAAAAAACCATTACGGTTTCTTATATATATTTTGGCGCAGCTCATTAAAATTATTTTTTCTTTGACATGTCAATGCTTGCAAAAAAAAGTTTTCATTCTCCATGACTCGCATCGAAGGCGCCGCCGTACAGAAGGGTGCTCAATGGGTCGTTCAGATTGAGGTGGTGTGGAGAGATGCGGCTTAGCTGGGATTCGAAGGGATTCCAATAGCCCTCGTGCAGCTTCAAAATAGGATCCAATCAAACCCTCAGCAATTATTGATTATTAAAATATTTTTCTTATTATACTGTCTCCTATTTTTTAGCATCAGAAAGGCTATTGTTTTAATATTAACGTATTGTATCTGACCCTGATTTCAATAACCGCTTTAATTTTCAAGATTAGGATATCACTGCGATACATTTCACTTATAATTGAAAAGTGGAAAACTGATAAAAAATATAAACCATGTTATGAGTCCATTTAGGTATTATAGTCATTTATACATAAGTAGGAATTCTAGAAAGAACTGAAATAGCAATTTAAATTAATAAGAGCACTTGTGAGGCTACTATGCTTATTTCGAGAACGAGTTTTTCATTATTTGGCTTTCTTCCAGGCAAATGAGGAGATCGAAAGATTCGAATCGGTGAAATACTATTTAATTCAGGCATATTTATTTATTTGATTTCGCTGTTTTATTGGCTAAAATGGTATTTCCTTGAATTTTAACTTGCAATTAATTTACAGTTATTTAAAATAGTTATTAAAACTTGACATTTTTTTTTTATCTTTCTATTTCATTTGTTATATTTTTTAATTTACCCGTGAGAGAGGGAAGAACAGATATATCTGGCAGTACATATATGATATATATTCTTTCTTTTTCCCTTGATGGTTACAATTGTTATTTCAAAGAAAATTTTTTTTTATTTTTCAACTTTTTATTAAACCCGCGTAAAAACAAAACCGTATAATTGAAAAATAGCAACTCAAGTATGTAATGGATGTATTTACATTTTTAATGCGATTTTTTTGTGTTATGAAACTGAGATTTTTGTGCATTTTTATTTAACATTATCAATAAAAACATCAAAGAGATTGCTAAAAATAAAAAAAAAGGAAAAAAAACAACATTTTTTTACTTAGCTCTAAAAATTAAGAGTGTGATTTTCTCTTTTAGTGGAATGGGACTTCAGTGTAAGAGCAAACGAAAATGCCATTTTATGAAAACAAATGCGGTAAATGATTAACACATTTGGAGTTTATCACTGCGTTGAATTCCTTCATTTGTGACTCGATTATGTGTCCATTGGCTCGATATTGTGCCATAACTAGTTCAATAGTTTAAGTTACAAATGCATAGAAAAAATATAATTTTTTTTACTCCTAAATCATGAATATATTTCGATTTCGAAGACCAATTTCTGAAATATCCAAAATTTTGAGAATTCGGTAAAATTCTTGTAACGAAATACATTACATCAAAACGACGCCTTTGAGCTGAAACATTTTTCAATGACATTTTCTAATGCTTAGAGAAAAAGAGTGCAGAAAAATGTGAAATCATCGCATCCATAATACATGGGTCGACCTAAAAATTCTTTCTAGTTGAAGCTTCTTCCGGAGTTTTTCCGATGGCTTCCCGCTCATTTTGAAAGGCAACAACTCCGGTGGTTTCCTCGGGGGTTCTTTGATTCCGAGTCCGCCGAACGTCGTCCATTTGCAACGAAATAACATTCTCGTCCAACTCCATGGATTATTGATCAAGGAGATAAACTTCGACTGTCCCAAATTTTTATTTCAATTTGTTCGCCCTCTTTTCAAAATATGATTTAAATCTTGTGCTTCAGACGCCGCAAGGAAGAGTCTTTAATTTATTTATTTTACGCCTAGCGCAGTAAATAAATCAAAATAGGCTGAAATTTTCGAATGAATATATTATTCTCCATTTATTATCCCTGGTGTCAGAATAAATTAACGAGAAGTGAAGTACAAAAAGTGTATTAAATAAAATTTGTTAAAGTTTGCTTTTTAAGATAATACTTTATCAGTAATAAAACTTTAAAAAGCTTCCTATTTTCGATGCAATCAACTAACAAAAAAAAAAAAGGTGTTGGCAGCATTTATTGGAAAAAATTTAAATGTGCTTCGTTTTAAATGTCACTGAATTTAATTTACATCGTCACTCGAGCTCTATTATCCTATTTTTTCTCTATATTTTGTTCATTAAAGCTCTTTCCACTCCCTTTTTTAACATTTCGTTTCATTTTATTTGCTTATCATGTGTGCTTATCTAACTTTTAATCAACCCTTTTACATTACGCAATAGTTATGGGTCGTGAGGTTTTTTAAATGTAAGGACGTTGAAAAAAAAGATTTTATTGAGCTTTGCTTTAAGTTTCTAAGCGATCAGAAGGAATTTCCTATTTTTTTCCTTAAATAAACGCAGAAATGATGTTATTTTTTGTAAAAAATCAATATTTATTCGATGGATAAAATGTTCATTCAATAAAATTTTAATGAATGGATTAAATTCATTTTAAATACGATTTCTAATTCTCGTAAAAAAGACTAAAAACTTGTTCTACGATGAGAAATGACTCAAAAAAGAATTTAACTCATAGATATTGGGTGATACTTTCTCTCTAGGACATATGGTAATGATGCTCCATTTCACAATTTTCATTTAACCATTTTATTCTATGATCTAGCATTAAGGTTCAGTTGATTTAATTTAAGTACAACTCTTTAATCTTCAAACTATGAAGGATTAAAAATTCTTCGCGATTACGAAAGATTTTCACTCAAAATTCCTTACACAACTATTTTATTATAATAGGATTTTATAAAAAACACGCGATTCCCAGTATAGCATTCACACTCTTCCTATTTAAAAAACGTTTCTGTTATTGGCTATTAAAAGAAGCCTGCAATTTTATTTGTATGATCAAATAACAATGATACCAAAGATCACGAAATGTATTGGACTGATTTACGCATTTGTTACGGTCCCATTTTTTTAATCCATTACTCTGATTATTTCCCTCCTGCAATAACCCCGTGATGAAATAATAATTATTATATTTCTTTTTACACCAGAGCAATTGAACTGAAGAAGAATGAACCCTCTGGAAGTATGGATCTTTATTGTAGAGCTGACTGAGTAATGGTAAAGGTTTTATACTGTGACTTTTTAATGATAATTAATAATGGCTCAATATGTTTATGAATCTAGACTCTTGAAATACTTATTAAATGCATAATATATATCATCATTAATATTGAAATATGCACTCAATCTATTCTTTACGATCCTAAAAAATTAGGAAAATAAGTTCAAAGTTTGTATAAGCTTTAAAGACTGAAGCAAGCTGATAGAAATGGTTTTTATGAATGAAAAAAAAATCACTATCTAATGAACATGCAAACATAATAGACGAACACTTAAAGCTTTATAGCATTCAATAACACAAACAAAATCAAGAGATGAGTTGGAAAAGAATTTACCTCTGTGCCGATGGCGTCAGGTGCGATTCCACAGATCTCCGGAAGAGGAATGAATAAAGACGCTCATACGCGCTCTCCATCCCTCAAGAATCTGATTCTCCTACTTGGAGCACGATCCGCCAATCAGGTGAACACTAAGAGTGTGACGTCAGTCGCCGAGACGGACGGGATTGGTGGTTGTGTCGGCATCGGAAACAAGAAAATTAGTCCTATTATGACGAGAAAGAGCCAAGTGTTTTTTTTTTTTTTTTTTTCGCAAGGTTCTTTGTCACACTGAACTTTTTTTGTCCGGAGGTATTCTTTTTTTTTGGTCCTGTCGTCGACCGCTTCTATGGAAGGACACAATGACAAGGATAGAAGAGAACAACAAAAAAAGAACTCGTTAATCTTAAAAATAAAGAAGTGTCATAGAATGACAACAGGTGGTTTATTATTTTTTTAAAAAAAATACAATGACAGAGTTATCCATTTGTAAGACAAAAATGTTCTTCATAATAATTTTTCCATTATATTAATTGAAAGGAAAATTACGCTTAAAATCTGCAATGAAATGTATGCAAATGTAGATAAATTATTTTTCTAAGGAATGTAAGGTTAATGTATTTATCTTACCTTAATTTTATGTCATTACTTCGCACGAAAGTGCTGTGTTCTTTCGCACCTCGTGTCATATGAGGAAAACGACATCTGTGTTGGAGATTCAACCTTCAAGTATAATGTTAAAGTAGAATTACGATTCCAATTTCTTGAGCATAAGGCTTTTTAAAATTTTCCCTTTTAAAAATTGGAATTTTATAGTAAATATAAAACATTTTTTTGAGTTGTTATTCATCGATTAGATTCCTAGGAAAATGTTGAATATTCGTAGGATAATTTTTCCAGATAATCTATAAAAAAATAATTCATGGAAGAAGAAACTGTAGAAAATTTCAGCATTCATTTTTCTCAAGAAATATAGAATATTCGGAGTGTTTTCGTAAGTAAAATTTTTTTTCTTGTATTTACGAAACGAAAAAATTTTTTTAAAGAATTTCAGATTAATATTAACCCCCATCGTTGATTGATGAGGTTTAAGGGAGTGGTGACGTCCTCGTCACTAGACCGTGGTTCAAAATTATGAGTTATTGGATATCCTCGGTTGTTTTATCTTTTATTTAGACAGGATGGCATTTCTATTTTTACAGAAACTCGGGATCACATATTCCACGGGAGGCTTTCGTTCCCTTAGTTTTTCCTATCCTTTTCTTTCTATCACACGCTTACATTCCCGCGCTTTCAAAGAGCCCTCTACAGTTGGGCCCTAACAGAGGCCCTTTTACAATAGCCTTCGCGTTGGATTACAATGGAACCTAAATTTAAGTCTAATGAAATCCCACTAGTAGAATCAAATCAAAACAAGACAAAAGGAATCATCTTCAATGGAACAGTTCTCGAATCGCACTCCAGTTAATGACAACACTGTTCTTACTGGCCCTCTGGCGGCTGAAGAAGATACTCCGCTCCTATACATAAAAATATACAACATTGAAGAATGAAAAATTAACCTGAAAAAAATTTATACTTCATTCTTTTTATTTGATGCCACAAGTTCTTCTCACTGATTCCTAAAGGAAAGAATGTGACAGCAACCTATCCGCTTTCTGTGTTTCTTCCCCCCCCCCCTCTAGGACACTCTTCGAGGGATTAAAAATTAAATATCGGTTCATTTCACTCATGGGGATTTACTTTTTCAAATGAACATTGTTCTGAAGGAAAATTATTTTGTGTCACGCTTTTTTCTGCAATATTACATTTTATTCTTTCTCAGACGGCGTCTTCTGTTCTTTTTCTCCGATAAATGAAAGGAGCTCCCATTAGATGTTTTTTTCTGTCTCCCCGTTAGAAATTCTTTTGATGAGAAATGAGTTTCGTTAATATATAAATCGAAGCCTTTTTAAAATGAGTACTTCGTCCTTTTTGAAAAAGAGTTTTTGTGTCACATCCAATGGAGAACATTTTTCCTTTTACATTTCGTTAGGTCTATTTAAATACATTTTGAGTTCGCATCTTTCAGTAAAAAATTATTTCATTTTACCTGGGAGACTAAGGTTATTTTTAAGTTTGACAAATTGAGCAACAAACAGTGTCTCAAACAAAATGTATTGACGATGAGAATAAGTCGCGTAAGAATATTCTTATAGGGGAAGCAGAGTTAAAAAATTATCATTATTTCAAAAAATATTTCGTTTGGATTAATTTTTCGGCAATTTTACGGACTTGAAAAATTTCTTTCAATAGGGATTTCAAATTGAATGCAAATGAGAGCTCGATCTCTCATTGGATCCATTCCGACACAATTTCTAACAGTCATAAAACACCGAATGGATCCCTACGGTTAAATGCAGAGGTTCGGTATAAAAATTTTATATCAAGTTTCACTTCATATGTTTGAGTTTTAAAATCTTATTTCGATTAATAATGGATCAAGAACTTTCTAATACAAATTACACATTCCTTAATCCATCTCGTGTCTGACCAACAACCTAAATGTTCCACAGGTCCCTTTAATGATGCTTAATATTACAGCAAGCCGCACTTTAGAAAAACATGCCATTAAAATAATTCACTAAAAGTACAAAAGGAGTATAACTTTATTATTATACTATGATTAAATGTAGTTAACTCTCACCGGTTTTAATGGATGAAATATTTGTTTATCTTTTATTTTACTTGCATTTTTTGTAAATCTGTTATTAAGTTCACCGCTGCATATCTTAGCTGATTTTCTAAATTGGTATCAGTTAAATAAAGAATGGGGTGAGCTCTTTGTAAAAAATGTTTCACAACCGTATGTGGATCCAAAAGTACTTAGAAAGGGTCCTTGTGCAAAATATCTTAGTCTCTAACTTATGTAAACTTATGTTACATCCCCAAAATCATCTCTGGGATGCAACCTAAATATTGTAAAAATTTAATTTTGATGTAGATGCATTTTTCATTTCATTGTTACACTGGAACTCGATGAATCCCATTTACAGATCTTCATACTCATGCCATCAAACTTTTTATCATGTATTGAAAATTCTGAGAAGTGGTTATCCAATGCAGCTATAAGTTTCTTCCTTTCATTAGCATACTTGGAAAAATTCTTTGGTTGACTTTCTGAGAACTTATTTAACGGAGAAAAGTGTTGAGCATTATTATTTCTATAAGTTTGCATTCAAATAACATTAATTTCATATGAACGGCTTTGGTGAGATTTCAAGTATCGATTTTCAAATTTTCTTGTCCTAATAAATCTTTCTTTACCTGATTCATTTTTTTTTATACCAACTAAAAACATAGATAACAGCCAAACATCCTGCTTGCCGAACGAAACCGATTTTTTCAGTAACTTTTGACATCTGTGGAGTCTGATGTCTCGCGCTTTATACTGTGGACACTCTCTGACGCGTGAACATTTTTGTTTAATAGTTGGTATAGGTGAGAAATAAAAGATTCAATAAAAATATAAAATCACCCGGCAGGTGGCACTATTTAAAGTTGAGGGCTCTCGTGTTAACCAGGCTTGATCTTTTCATTGAGACATAGACATAAAATTTTCTTTTTTATGAAATGTATCTATCTAATACCAGAATCGGCAAACTTTTAGCTTTGGAGTGCCAGACCATTCTACTAATAGGATTCAGAGTGCCAAACAATAGGACATTTTTGAAACAATTTGATTCCCGCGATAATGTACGCAGGTCAATAATACAGATGTTTACAGTTTTATTACATGTTTTTTAATTTTGTATCATTTAAAGATATTTTTCAAAATAAAAATAAACAGCATAAAATATAGCTATTTCTTCAACAAAAATAAAAAATTAAAACTGAACATATATTACGTATTTTTAAATATGTTTATTAAAATAATAAATAAACAACATAAAATATAAGTATTTCCGTTCATTATAGTTGAATAAAAAGATAAACAAAAGTTTTAATGTGAATAAATTTTAATCCTAGTGCTCGCCCGCTCTACTTTCATACCGCAAATTCGGAGGTATAATGTATCACTTTCAATTTGACACGAACATTCAGTTGCTAAGCAATTTCTTTTCAGACTTTTCGTATGAGGAAAGAAATTGTACTTAGATATGTAGAACCGAAAGTGGAAAGCAGAGTACATGCAATATTTTCTCTCTCCAAACAAATCTCTTCAGAAATGACATTCAATAATTTACGAAATTACTGTAAATTTTTATCTTTGGAGTTATCTTTAAGAATTTTTTTCGTAATTCGGTAAATGTCCATAATTCTGACGATGTTTGTCAAATAAGGTCCATTAAAAATTTGTCAACTTCCATCCACTCAAAAATTGGCAAATTTGTGGAGTAGTAAAGAGTACCACCGAGAAATGTACCACGTGTCACATTTGGCACTCATCCCATAGGTGGCCGCCCCCTGTCCTAAGCTGCCTTCATATTTTCTTCCCTATTTTTTTAAGCTTTAAGTTAGAAATTAGTAAGTATATTATTAACGATGTAGTATATATATATATTGTTACGAATTTTGTCTAAATAGTGTAAATAATTTGTATTTGGATGTGTAAAGCATTTATATTACTCTATGTTGTATATGTTGTTTTATGTTAAAATTGTAATACTCACAAGCAAACGCCGTCCCTTTGTGATACCGCCCCTTTTAGGTGACCGTTTCTTTGATTGTCAGCGTGAGCTAGAGGTGTAGGATTTGTAAAAGGAATAGACATTTTTAATTCTTAATATGACTTTACTAAGAATGAAACTTAAATGTTTAACAATTTAGATAATATTATTTTAGGCGAGAATCTACAATGAACAAACACACAGTAATAATTAAACCGAATCACGTAACTTGGACCACTATAAATATTTAATCCACCTACTCTCACTTTTAATAATATTACAAGTCCTAATATCAAATAATCAATCCTACCTTAATCCAAATTTAGATTCAATCTTATGAAGAGGCGTCTGGGCGCGCGTGCAATGGTATGCACCTTGACCTAATGTTTTATGTTCAAGATAACTTCACAAATGGCTGTCAATTCACGCTTGTATCTCTTTCACACATAACATTCCCCAAATTGCCATATGACTTACTGAAACTTCTATTTAAAAGCTATCTTATTTGCATTTCTTTTTTACATTTCACTTCTTGGGTTTTGGTTGGAAAAGAGTTGGCATTAATCTTGGCCCCCAAAGAACCCAGAGGTCATGTTAAAGAAAAGACGCGTATGAGCCTGTCACCCCGTTTATGCTATAGTGGCGATTCAATGAGAACGTGGTGAAATCTTGGGGACAGAGTTGGCGGCTAATTTGGCGACCATTTTGGTGTCATTGGTGATCATGTTGGTGAGTTTGGGACTCTCTGGATTCCTCTAGAAATTTCTCCACTGATTTCACGCTCTCTGACGCGTGCGGATTTTTCTGGAAGTTTCCGCGGGTTTATAAATAGAGCAGTGCCAGCCGCAACCAGTCAACCTTGATTCAACCAGCGAGTTATGAGCATTGTTTTGATTAGCTCGGCTGTGCTTGTGAATAATCTTTTACATACGTGTATTTTAAACACTAATAATTGTGTTTGATTGCTGTTGAAGGTGTGAAGACCTTCGGAGATTTACTCTGTGAATATTGCTGTCTAATCCTGTATTTAAAGAATTAGATTTCCGATAATAAATTCACATCGCTCTTAAAGAACTGTTATTTTTCTTTGTGACTGTTTTGCATAAATTCCTTGAATCCGGATCTATATTAACATTGGAGAATTCCTATTGATTTATTCCATATCAACCACAACAAAAATAATATGCGTTGTTAACATTTACAACACAATGCATATAAATTCCGTCTCAACGTGTGTGTGACAATTCACTTAAATTTCCTCTCGAGGGACTTTAATTCCTAATGGTCTGGAGCCTTCCAAGACTTCGCGTAATAGTTGATCCGCAGGACCGTAACTTTATCTCCCCAAAACTAAAACGTCTTAAAATCACGACAATGCGTATAGGAGAAAAATCTTTACTGGAAATCACATGATTCTAATAGCTTCCGATTTACCATGACAATAAAAAGATGAAATCTCTAGAACGAAGAGAGGTTGCTTGGCTGTTGTGTTTTCTATGTAACTGTAAATAGGATGTGTTATATCTTGAGATGTGCCATGATAATCACCAGAAACAAATACCAGAAATCTTAATGACGAAATGCTCTAATTTAAGTCACGTATTACTTCATATATATGCAAAAAGGAAATAGTTTTATAAAAAAAAGATTACTTTAATAAATATGATCCCACACAAAACACGTTTTTGTAATTTTCAAAATTTAATAATAATCGTGAGAAAAGAACGATAAAAACATGCTTAAAAAGTAAAAGAATGAAAATGATAAGAATATTCCAATGCTCTTGGTCGCATCTTCCAATCCCCGGGAAAAGACCGTCTGGAGAGCGCAGAAATGCCAAATCATCTCTCAGTTCGGGTTCCAAATATTTATCTTCGCTATTGAATCCATTTTTACTGGCTTGCCTAACTAGAAAATATCTCTTTCTAAAAATGCTTCAAAAGGTGTAGACATCGATGCACCCATTGCATTTGCACCGATTTTTCTCTATCGCTTTGATTGTTTGTTTCCCAGAATACACAGAGATTTTCCTTTTTTTTTCCCTTAAGGTGTCTTCGGCAAGAAACCCAAAATTATCTTCTACATTTATTATCAGTCTGAAAGAGACTTTTTATTGAATGCCTCGATTCTAATCTCTTCGAAAGGCGTTGAGTTCTTTCAAAATCGTGTTCGGACAATGAATGGAATAGGATCTTTCAATAGAAACGTCTGTGAAATAAAGAGAATTTTGAGCCTATTTTTTTCTTGTATATATTTCTTAAAATATGTATACTATATTATATATTTGTGTGAAGATCGATGAAACTAATTGGATAAGGATATTTTTATTGGGTCAAGAGTAGCAGTAGTTGATATGCAATATAAAATTACTCAAGTTTCATCCGTATTCTAAATTAAACATCCTTTTTTAAAACTCCAATTGTTAAAGCGTTTTATGTGCTGATTCGCTCAAATGAATGAAAATTTAATTGGAAATGTAGTGCTTGTTATACGGTAAAACAAAATATGCTTATAATAATTTTATGGTATTTTTTAAGTCTTATTATATATGTGTTTCTTTCCCTTTTCAAATGATACTTTGACTTTGTATGATTTTTGTAGCATGTGAACTGTTCAAAAGGTCCTAACAAAAAAGCTCGAGGTTTAATGTTTTATTTTTTCACCCAAACGCAACACACCTATAGTTTAAAAAGAGAATTTACTCTATTGATCTGTTTTTATCTTTGTTTTGTAAGAGTTAAGTGAAATTCTACCAATGGCTATTCTTTTCTTCCTGAAAATTGTTAACTGCGCTCAATTTTTGACACTTCTTAAACGCTCTTTTTTCGCTAAGTAAAATTCTTTTTTCTGATCAAGAATACTGAAATCTTTTTTTAAAGTTGGGATTGTAAAACTTTTTATTTATTAACGATAAAATCCTTTTAAACAGGCAAGGTATAATTGTAGTATATAATAGATAAAAATTGTGCTGCACGATTGTAAATCCAATATCAGTCTCTCAACAAATGTTAACCGGTACAAATTCTTGTTTTCACGCAATTTGAAATATAATATGAATATTAATTTACCAAAAATTAAGCTAGTTTTCTTAAAACATATAATTAACAATTCTTCACTTACCTCTAACACTTTTTCGAATAAAACTTAAATGACTCTGAAGGGTGCTAACTTGAAATATTTTGATTTTTTCATAAAAAAAATAACGTTTTTTATATTTAAATCTGAACATTTTGATACCAAGCATTTAAAAATGTTGAAGCTTCGAAAGTCGTTAAAGAAAAAAAAATCGTAAATATGTTTTTATAAGATTAGCTTTTGAATGGGCAAATGTCACGCCTACGTGTTTCCCATTTCTGCTTATGTTTCCTTTTTTACCGTTGTGTGTTAAGTTTCCTTAAGTAGCTTGAATACTGAAATGAATGAAGCTCTAAACCATTTTTTTTATTGCAGATAGTTGTTTTTCTGTTTATTTTTAAAGATTGTTCCAGTACCTCATTTCAAATGCAGCTGCGACTTTGCTAATTTTTATTATTCGTGGAATCGATTTCCAAACCGAAGAAAGCATTTGTTCAACGTGCGCCCGTTAAAAAAAATTGTGAATTCAAGTTATGGATTATGT
The DNA here is from genome assembly GCA_019973955.1 of Trichonephila inaurata madagascariensis. Lineage (NCBI taxonomy): Eukaryota > Metazoa > Arthropoda > Arachnida > Araneae > Nephilidae > Trichonephila > Trichonephila inaurata. The sequence goes on along the minus strand of BMAV01008197.1, from coordinate 228,225 downwards.
AACGAATGCGTCATACACAAGAGCGAAGCAACCGAGTTTTAGAAAAAGTCAGTTTTAATTCATTCCTCGCGGAATTAAATAAGAAATCCAAAGAGTAGCGAATGTGTGTGTGATATTAATTTTATTTTCGACTGTAAGTCTGTTAGGTTAGTATCATACCCTTTATAAAAAAAAGTTTTCGAAAATAAACACATTTAATAGGAGAAAAAACTTTAATTATTTTATACAGGAACCTTCTTTTTTTCGGAACTCGAAAAATGCCTTGGAGTTATGAAGTTAAAAAATGTTTCGGAATTTCATTTAGTCTTCTTTAGTCTTAGTTAATCTAAGATAAATCTCTGAGAGATAAAAAAATATTTTCTAAGAGAGTTAGACACAAAAAGTTTTTGTTCAGTTAAAAAACGGTAATGATTAATTCAGTTACCATTCTGACACAACCAAAATATTTTGTGCTATTTAAGAAATGGAACTCTGGCAGTCTCTTCATTAACCAAAAGAAAAATGGACGGATGGAAAAATTCCTCCATGCTATTATTTTGAACCAAGTCAAAATCTCACTTTTTTTTATTGAACGTGACTGCCAAGGTACTAGGCTAGTCCTCTATGAAGCCAATAGCTTAAAATTGGATCGCTCTCGGTCCATCCTGCTGGACGGAGGTCACGTTTTGTCCTCGCATTATTGTCCTCGTTTAGTATTAGAAGAAACGATATTGACGTCTAAAAGTAAATAAATACTTTTTCTCTAACCTGGGCCGTTATATAGCTTTAGAAGATCAAAAATTTAGTTAGTTTTAAACTCGATTTCTTCCCCCCCCCCGTCAGATTACAGCCACAAATTATTTTAATTATTAATTATCTATTTATATATATATATTATAAATTAATATTTTTTCTAGAAGAAAAGGGTTAGACATTATTTTTTTTAATTACGAAATCGTTTATTATGAGCAAGCTAACAAGGAGATGCCATTTTTAGTTCATCTTCTCATATTTTAATCCTGGCCTAATTTTTTTCGTTTAACTTTTGAAAAGAAATTTCAATAAATTTAACAAATAAGATTTAAGAGTATTGCTTTAGAATAGTGGCCGGGGTAGTCTAGCGGTTAAGGTCGCGAGCTCAATTCTGGGTGCCACGGAAGACCCACCGTGTAGAGGAACACACGTTATATCAGTCTAAGTTCGATGGGCTCAGGGTGTTGTCAGAGCTCAGGTGTCGTTCTCGTCACTTGACCGAGGTTCAAAAGGACGAGGTCCACTGCCAATATCCATCGTGTTGCTTTATAGTGCGACGGTGATGAATACTTTCTCATTTCCACTGATCTAAAAGATTAGTTCATCTTACTTTTTTCAAATGTTTTCATCTTAATATTATAAAAGACGTTAAAATATTAATTAATATTGCAATTTATTTTCTCTAATTAATATTTCTAAAATTCAAACATTTTTTTTTTTTTAAATTGTTTTAGCTTTGCTTTAAATGTCTTTATCACATTTTAATAATATCTTATACTCAAAATTTTTTTCAAATTTTCAAATAAAAAAATGATTACAATTTTAAATATGCACTTAAATATATATATATATATATATATATATATATATATATATATATATATAATCAAGTTTTATTTATTTATTTTTAATTTCAAAAGTAAAACAGTTAAGAAGAGAAAGTGTTGGAATTCTTTTTTATTTTATCGCAATTACCAACAATTTGTTATAATAGTTTATTCCTAGTACATATTTTAAATTATGAAGTTTTGATTTTTGTTGAGAAATTTTTATCTGCTAATTTAATTTTTTTATCCGTTTTAAATAAAAATGTCTGCATTATTTTCCGAAATAGAAAATGATAAAAAACAGTTACTTTTCATTATTTTAAATTTTTCAAATTTGCAATATCACTCAAGAAAGGATAAAGAAAAATTATATATAAAAATTGCTGAACAATTAAATACATATATCCGTTGGGAACAAAGAATAAACATAAACAAGTTTTGGTTTGAATGAGCAGAAGGGATTGATCCTTAACTTCTCACTGATGACAAAACAAAATGATTCAAACGATAGAAAAACAAGTCTAACTCAGGGATCGGCAACCTTATAGCAGTGGTGTGCCAAACCAATATACCTATAGGATTCAGTATACCAAGCAGTAGGAAATATTTGAAACAATTGGATTTCCACAGAAATGCATTCAGAGTTGAAAAAAAAAGGTCAAAAATACAGATACAATCGAACCTCTATATAACGAGCCTCTATGTTGCGAATTTTTCCTGGAACCTTGAACATTTGACTATTTTCTTCGTAAAATAACCTCTCTATAGCGATGAGCATTTACTATAAAACGAATTTTTTCTTTTGTGATTCAATTTTTGTTCTCCCTTTTTTTTAAACTATTTCTGAAAACATTCCAAGTTATTCTCTCTTTAACACATTTTATGGTGATCATGAATCTTAACTGGTTTTATTAGATTCTAACTCGCCGAGAGCAATAGAGTTCTGGACGTTTCATCCAAGAAGTGAAACCTTTATAAGAGCCACATTGCACAGTTCACTAGAAACCTCTTCGATATCTTCTTTCAACCGCAGTGGAGTTGTCCCATGTTCAATTATAAAATAATGAGTGTTAAATATTACTTGTATGCTTTAAATTATAAAATGTCCTTAAAATTCATTAATTTTAGTATAGAATTATTTTCTTAATATTGAAAATACAGTCTATTCTTCGACATTCTTTTTTTCTTGTTTTCCTTGCAGTTTTTCTTTCCTTCTTTCTTTTTTGAGGGTAAGATATATAAAATAAATATATGTTAATTTTTGAAAAGGTGTGAATAATTACTTTTTTTAATATATAGTGTTTATGAATTTAAAATTTGTTTTATGTGGTTTATAAAGTATATTAAAAGATGAACCTCTATTTAACGAATTTTTCATATAACGTACTTTTTTCCGGCATTTAGCGACTTGGTTGGAAAGAGGTCCGACTGTATATATTTATATTCATTATATATTAATTATCAATCATTTTAAGATATTTATGAACATAAAAATAAGCAACATAAAATATAACTATTCCTTCAATATAAATGAAAAATTAAAACTGTTCATATGTTATATATATTTTAAGAATATTTATTAAAATAAGAAATACACATAGAGTATAAGTATTCCTGTAATAAAATGAAATACACATGATACTATTGGTCACATTTGATTCTGAATGTTCAGCCGTTAAACAACTTCTTTGTGGTCTCAAAATATATTTCATTCATATATATATATGTAGAACCAAAAGTGTATATATATATAAATCAGAGTAAATAATCAATTTTCTTCAAACAATTCAATTCCCCTGGCAATGACGCACAAAAATTTTAAATAGTTGTCAATTGATCTCCGAAATATTTTCACAATTCTGTAAATTTTACATTCTGAAGAATCCGCACTCTGAAGAATTGTTTCGAGGTACACAGAGCAATACAATCGTTTGAATTTGATATGTAACGATTAGAATGAGTCACACAAACAGATTCAACAAAATCATTTTATGGCAAAGAATTGAAAGTACGAAAAAAGTCTTTACGTGGAAATCGTAGAGAGGAAAGATTTCACTTGGTCTCTTCACTTTGCAGAGTGCCACTGAAAACTTCGCGTGCCATAAGTTGCCGCGATCCCTGGTCTAACTTCACAAATGACATTTTAAAAATGCTAGACAGAGAGGTGCGATTTTTTATTTTTTTATTCCTGTTGTTTGTGTTGTGTTCCCACTCTTATTTTGTCATTCTTTAAATCATATCTACAGATGCGTTTCAGTTTTTTTTTAAAGTAATTAAGCGATTTCGACTCTTACTTAACCAGCTTTATAGAAAAAAAGAAAAGAATAACTTCGTTGTTTTTTACTTCTGTTAAGATTTAATTAGAAATAGTCATTAACTGGGCACTTTTAAAAGATTCGTTGCGTCGAAGAAGTAACAATCATAAATGGCGGCTGGAAAATAAACTTTCATAAAATAGATTACACATGGGATACAAACATGTACGAATACCTTAATTATTTTCATTTTCTAAGCGATTCGAAGAAATTCATTAGTTTACTCTCTGAAAGGAATTTCTCCTGTTGCTTTACATTGCAATGAGTTAAATAGATTTTGAAGTGAAAAACAACTGCACACTTTATTTATGTCAGGTCTTTCGATAAGGGTTTCTCTTATCAGCGTCATTAAGGATTATCTTTTTAAAGAGTTAAATGTAAATTCTTCGGGATATTTTTGTATACATCATATTATTCTATATATTTCAACTTAGTATCTCGATTTGCGTGTTTGACATAGGAGCAGGCGCTGTTATTATTCGATGAGGATGAATTGTTGCACTTATGATGCATAAATGAGCCCAAAACTCGAATATTGATTATTTCATTTAGTCAGAGATTTTCTCCATATGACCATGTCGGAAACTACTACTTTGTGATCTCAATGAGTTTAAAACCTAAAGAGATCTCGGGATTATTTTAATAATCCCGAGAATAAAATAGAATTGTTAAAATAAAAGTAATCATATTCTGCTAAGGAGGAAAATATTCTTTTGCTGGAATAATATTAAAGCATTTAAATTGGATATCATCAAAACATTTGACTTGTGGCTAAAATTTAAATTAAGAAGTCTAAATTCATTTGCAGCCCCATCCAAATTAAACTTTTAAATCTAAAAGGGAATGTGAGGTCGAGTAAGGATTATAGCATATACGAGTACGGATTTTGAAGCAATACCATGAAAGATATGAAGACATTCAAATTTAGAGTTGTTCATATTATAAATTGTAAAAGTCTAATCTAAAAACATAATGCAAAAACAAAAAAAAGAAAGAAACCAGAAACTCAAGAAATTCAGTAGATTTGTAGAGGGATACCAAAAATTCAGCAACTTGAACCATTTTACATAAACCAAAAAGGCAGTGGGACTAAATTTAAGACTTTTCTTTGTACAATTTTCTCAAATCTGACAAATGGAACACTTTGAAAACCAATGGTATTATTTCAGTTATAGTATGTCTTACGAAATAATTTTCTTTCATCGACAGCACTACATTCCAACCCATTCTTTGGAATGTTATGATAGAGATTATTAGGATAATAAGCAGAAAAGCTTAAGCACAGTTTAACTTCAATATTTCCAAGTAATTTGCACCCTTTTCAATTCGGTATAAAGTTCTAGAGGGCTCAGAAGTCACCTATGTATTTTTGGAGCAATAGTTACCATAAAACAAATGTTAAATAGTTTTAAACGGTAATTTTAAATCAAATTTATTTTATTATTTAATTGTTTGTTATTAATATTTTTCAATTTATCGAAAGTTTATTATTGATTTTATTATTATTATTAAATTATAATTTATTAAACACTAGGGGAGGGGTGACCCCCCCCCTGTCCATCTAATGGCTTACTAATCCCCATTGTACAGATTATACAACTGTTCCTACTCATTGCTCATATTGTAAAACTATAATTTACATAATTTGTGTAATCATAATATTGAACAGTACTTCTCCCTTTTATTATTGCTCTCATGTGTGAGATCCACAAATTTATGACAATCAACACGAAAAACTTTTTTATATATAGAAAGATATAATGAATAAAAAAAATTTTTAATAAAATTAAAGATAAATTTGTTTTATTTTCCAGGAGAAATATGAGGACAAACTTTTCCCCCCAAAAATAAAAAATTTGACACTTTGGTAAATGTGTCTGTAAAAACTGACAATTTTCAACGCAAAATGTAATGTTGGTGCTGCTCGAAATTCAGCACGGCTTTGTGAGAAAGGAACTACTTTTATATATCTTGGCTTTCCTCTCGGAATTCTGTTCACTTGGGTTTTTGTGTTTTCAGTTGAATGACCTGAGGTGACATCACTCTCTATTTTCATTCTATATCACCTTCTATAAAATATTGTTACTGGTGCTTGTGTGTGTGTGGTGTTATTCAAATAATTCTTGAAACCAATTGGGTCTTTTCCTGGATTTATTGCTAACATTAAACATAAACAAACACTTAATAAGATTTAACAAATTAAATTACCAAGTTAAAATATTGGACTAAAAATATATATCCGAGTAAACAACGGCCCTCCTAGTTACACCGAAGCTAAGATCAAGATTAACATTGGTTTTCGTCAAGATAGACCATGTGGGGTCTGAGCGTGGTAGCAGCTATGCTCCACCCACTCAAAACCACCTGGTCCATAGAATTCACAACACCTTCGTTAGCGTAAATGTGCTTCTATCCCGTCGACAGCATTCAGAATCAAGTCAGCCACTAATAGTTTATTACATACCGTGTGCTTCACAACAATCAGTTCATATCCAAGTCTATTCCTTCCGTTCATGGGTTCAAATCCTGATGCTAATAAAGAAAAACTCTTTGTTTATGAAGAGATGAACGCATATTATTTTTTGTTTCATTTATAAGCGACTAATAGATTTAATTTAATTTTACTCATATCCCACTAACGTTAAACACAAAGTGCTTAATGAAAGTAAGGAAATTTCGTAACGTAAAGAGACGAACGAGGACGACACCTGAGAGGGTGCCTCGATCTTTCTCGCGAAGCCACTTATGAGCAATTGTGCGTTGAGACGTGATTCAACAAGTTTTTCATTTAATTTTCGAAGAAAACGCATAAAAATTCAAACCCTCCATTGAAATCGCATCGTTGGATTTGTAAAGCATTTGCCCGTGGGTGATGCCTTACTTCTAAGTTATTTTTGTGACCTAGGGGTGTGGGAGTGAATACAGAATCAGGCGTTGCCATAATCTTAATATCTCTTTATTAAGATCGTAACTTAAACACTAACAATGATAATAGTTATATTTTAACTTATCGGATCTGAGTGAGAAAACACACAATACGTATTACCAAATAAACGCGATCCTGACCGCTATAATTACTTTACCGCTTACACCTAACCTCTGTTTAAACACAGTTCCTAATTATTAGCAGATCAGCCCTACTTCTATATCCTAGGTAGCAGCAACCCTCTAGAATCTCCGAGGTAAATTCCTTATCTCGCGTGGAAAGGTATCCACCTTGCTTGTACGCACTTTCACGGATAGCTGACACTGGAATATCCACTTGCTTCAGCTTACGCATTTAAACTCAGACTCGCACAATCACTTCCCAAAAAGCCATCCGCTTACGCTAAACTTCTGCTATTTAAAAGGTTCCTAATTTGAATAGTCACGTTTCGCTTCTGGATTGGGTTGGAAAGAATTTGCCTTTTTCGGCTCCATAGAACCGAAGAGGAAAATTAATAGAAAGAGCGATGAGCTGGTCACAGATTCTTTGCTTGTTTAATATTTTTTTCAAAGCAGAAAACTTACTTAACTTTTTGAGAAAACTATCCTTGCTCTTTTTGTGCATCCCTATATTTTGACAATTTATATACACAAATATACATTCTTAGAATTTCTCAAGAATTAAATTTTTACAATAGAGTTTGTATAAGTTAATTTAAATTGTAATCCAACGGAATGCAATACATTTCGTATGCCAGCTAACTCAATGTATTTTTTTTATCTGAATACACAGATATAAATCTACTGCTACTTTGTTTTCGTTGTGCCCATGAACTCGTGACCGACGTTGTTTTTACCTGGCGCCATGTGAAGATGCCGATGGTCCTCCTATAGACGAGGTGTGGAAGTTTAGAGAGTGGGATGCCAGCTCACTTGATCGTGGTTCAGAATGTCGAGGTCAGTAGCCAATAGTGTAACATCGGAATACAACATTAATGATAAATCAACTTGTTTCTTTTGTGAGGTCACATTATATTTTGCTCACCGTCGCTCATGCCCTCTCTCTGATCTCAAAAGATGCCAAGAAGAAAGCCAAATAAAGAAAGAGCTCTCCATCTCTTTCTATTTCAGTTCCTTCTTGGCTTCCTCATGATGTGTAACTTACTGAAATTTATTTGATTCAAAATGGCTTAATTTTTGTATGGTTTACAATCAAGATAATTTTTTTTAATAACATACTTTTATTAAAATTAGTTCATCCTGGATGTAGAAATAGAAGTTTGAGGTAGCATTTATTAGAGAAGTCAAAACAATCGCTCCTTCTAGAATAATGCTCTTTTCTTAAAAAGTAATATGGTTTTCGTTTTTGAATTTTTATTTTAAATATTTATTCTAAGAATTATGTATGTAAAAAAATTAATTATATTTAAATTAGTATTACAATTGTTTATTGTGTCATAAATTCTAAATGTCAATATATTTGCCTTTTTTTGTTTGTGCTAAGAACATAATGCTATTCTATAGTGTTGTATTGCAAATTCGTAGTATGAAACGCAGTGTGAAATGTATTATCAACTGACGGGGAAAAGAGTATTTCACTTGAATAATTTTTCCATTATCATTTATAATAATTTCAATTAATTATACTAACTCTGAAAACTTGTATTTGTGCAGTTCTGAAAACAAAAGAAGAGTTGAATTTTGAAATTCTTTCGTTTGAATTGCTTAATTAAATTTTTCACAACACCTACGAGCTCATTTGCATTCGCTAACCTTTCGAAAAATACTCCACTTGAAGAAAGCTTTTGTGACCTTTGATTTTTGTACAGAAATGTCTATAATCGCTCCAAATTTACGAGAATCCTTCACTAATGAATGGATTGGATTGCATTGTGTAGTATTTAGTTGTCTATTATCCGAAGCAGAAATGTTTGAATCATTTATATTCAGTTGTACTTTGGGAACTCTTAATTTTTGCATTACTCCTATTGGTGCATTCTTCATAGAATGGTGACGTCAATTGGCGAGTAGTCAGGCTCCAGACTGTTTCGGTCTCACCCTAGGTTTTTTCCATTACAGAGGAGAGGGTGCGGGGGTGAGGATCGACGTTTTTAGGCTGAATGCTGTGGAAGTAACTCATATATCGTCCTCGTCACTTGACCGCTGCTAGACATTACCATCGCCTATAGCTCTTGTGTTGATCCTAAGTGTAACGCGTTTCAAATACACACTCCTGTATGCATTTCATTGCATATCAGTTCCGGAAACTTTTAGACATTTCTATCACGTAGTTATTTTCCTTCATTTACTTCATTTCTCCTTTATTGTGGTCGTAAGTGTTGATCGTCCTAATTTTCTTAAAAGTTATTGTAAGCCGCAGAATATACGAGTATTCATTCAAATAAGATAAAACCTGGTACAGCAGATTCAATACTTCGCATGGGCATCAAGGATCGATTGATCGTATATTCGCATTCAAAAGCAACATGAAAAATAAGGTCATTGGACCTCGTAATTTAGAACCTCTGTCGGGGAACAATGACGACCTCGCAACTTCCACGTCACACAAAGAGGAAGAATTTGAAGCTCCAGATGTTCTCTCTCTCTTGAGTGGCACCGGGATTCGAACTCATGACTCGGCCATGAGTTCATGACCAGGACCACCACTGCCAAAGGTTCCTCGTGGAAACTAAGGTCTGAATGTTTGCTGCGAGCTTTTGAAAGTATGCTGTATGCGTTAAGTACCCTATCTCAGCTATAAAATGTGTGGTATTCTAAGACTTTGGGGATTTATGTGTTTGCAATGGCGAGTTGTATAACATCTGTAAATGTATCTTTTTGTTTTTAAATCTGGGTGGGCAGGACAGAACTCCAAACTCAAATGGAATTTTCTTCCATCCATAATGTGAGCGGACTCTCATGTAAAGGCACATCATATTATCTAGGGATAAGTTTCATCCAGGACTATAGCCAAACCAAATGGTTTTGATTCTGCGTAATGTTACAGTGGGCAAAACATGACATTGAAATAATGGGAGACGAATACAAAATGAATAAAACTTTATTATTATACTACGATTAAATGCAGTTAACGCTCTGCAAGTCTTAATCGATGAGATTCCTGTTTATCCTTTTTTTCACTTTCAATTTTTGTAAATCTGTATTTAGGTTCACTGTTGCACATCTGGGGTGATTTTTTCTTTTGGCACCAGTTAATGAAGCGCGTGATGAATCATTCGTAAATTTTTTCATTGAAAAATATATCGCAAGCATTTGTGGATCCAAAGCACTTGCAACTTGTTATGCAAACATCTTAAGTTAGAATATCCCTGGGGTGTGTAGCATAAAACATTTTATCATAGTTCGGAGGAAATACTATCGAGTCCAGTCAGTTACAAGTTTATTTCAATAGAAAATTTCGATACATTCTTAGATTGACATTTAAAAAAAAGCGGTCTTCTTTCATATCCACTTAAGAACATAGATCTAACAACTATTATTTAACTATTGCTTATTTCAGTTGTTCTTAAACATCTCTATTTTCCCCTATAATTTTCTTAAACAAATTTGATTTTTTCATCCGAAAACAATTTTATTTTATTTTTAATCAACAAGGCAGCAGAATAATTTGCTTTGACAAATAATGAATATACACTGAGTGACCATATTATTACGACCACTTGACACTTACAGGGAAATCAGCCATAATTTCGCGTGGATGTCTGTAGAGGGGGAGATAGCTATTAAGAACGAATGCAGGAATACTGAAGCATCAATCGCATTGCAATACTCGCGACGACATGGGGGGGGCCCCCCGTAATTTAACTGAGTTTGGTAGCGAAATGATTGTAGGTGCTCGTAGCATCGGAAGCAGTATCAGCAAAACAGCTGCACTTGTGAAATGTTGGAAATCAGCAGCTATTAATATTTACAGAGTGGATTGCCCAGCAGAAAACCGAGTCTCAACTTCAGATTTGTGGTCGTCACAGGCTACTGAATGTTCGCTCGGAAAGAAGAATTGCGAAAGTTGTCCAGTCCAACACCAGAACAATCGTATGTCAAAGTGAGGGAAATTTTAATCAAGGAGCGATTGCAAACGTCTCTGAACACGCTTTTAACCGCATATTACATCGTACAGGCTATAATAGTCAAGGACCTGTTTGAAATTCTCTACTATTGGTCAGGAACAGGGGTCGGCAACCTGCGGCTCTTTGGATGTGAAGAGGCAGCTCTTTAGTTCCATACGCAAATATTTTATTCATTTTATCAAAAAAAAAAAAAAAA
>BMAV01008197.1:177118-207734 GCA_019973955.1 Trichonephila inaurata madagascariensis | reverse complement strand
ATATATATATATATATATATATATATATATATATATATATATATAAAGCATTTAAAAGTATATACGGTACTTATATAAAAAAATCAATTTTTTAAATTTTTGTCTGTCTGTTTCTTCCAGCTAATCTCTGAAATGGCTGGACCGATTTTAAAAATTCTTTCACCAATGGAAAGCTACATTATCGACGAGTAACAGAGCATATTTTATCTCCGTACTCCGACGGGAACTACGTGGGTGAAACCGTGCAGCGTTGCTTACTTCCCGCCAAGTTGGCGTAAGATTATGCAATTTGTGAATATGCAAGAAATTTTAATCAAAATGCTCTTACATTTGTAACAAATAACTAAAACATAGTGTAATTCAACAGTTTTTCAAAAAGCAATATTTTAAAAGGTTTTTTATTAAATGTCAAACGTTTATTACCTTACGCTTATTATTATCAAACAAACTTTCAGAAATATCACCGAGTTGGGTAAGAAATTCTCTATTCAAACAATTCTAGAAATTTTAATGCAAATTTTCTCCCACTTTTTAAAGAGAGAAACGATATAAAGTTTTAGCAAATAGCGTAATATTGAAAGCTCTATGGTAATATTAAATGACAGTTTCATAAAAAGTTTTGATTAATCTTATTAAATACTTTGAATTTTTTTGTTTACACTGATTTTTATATAAGGCCATATTTTGTACAATATTTTTTCACTTACGGTGAACCTAGATATTGTTACGTAGATCCGAGGGTTCGTAGATTTTATGCAAAACAATCACAAAGAAAATAAACAGTTCTTTAAGTGCGATGCGAATTTATTATCAAAAATCCAATCCTTTAAATACAGGATTCAGCAGCGATATTCACAGCGATTAATTTTTAACTCGCTTTTTCAAACACATTGAGAGTATTGATTATCATCATTTTCATATATAAAAATAATTTGGATGTGTACGTTAATTGCGCATTAAAATCCTTTTCTTCACATTAGATATAAAAATATTTACCCTAAGGCTTATTTAAGCGGTCCCTACAAGATTGATGGAAGGGAGTTGTTAAACCTGGGTGTGTGTCGTAAAGAGGGAGCTCGAATGGTTTCCTTAATTTTCCACTTAAAAATGTATTCAATAGTTTATTACTTAAAACTGTTGATCCAATTGTTACGTGAGGGGTCGGAAGAAAATGATATAAACTGCTTATTTTATTTAACAAATAATTGGAATGAATAAAAAAATATTTTATTGCATTAAATTTTTTTTTAAAATGCTTTCATTAAAGTATATATATAAGTATGTACAAATATAATTAAAAATGGCTAGATGATTTTAAAATTTTACAATTAACCTATTATTTTTTTTTTTTATTTTTTATTTTTTTATGAAAATAAAAATAAATAAGTCAACTTTGTTACGTTTTGTATCTTCCGCGATTCATCAGATGGTTTTATTCCATTGAAGTAAAACAAATTCGTGAAATTACACACAATGTTATTAGGGGAAATTGTTCCGTTCAAAAACAGTAGCAATTCTCTCTCTCTATTTATTTTACTTTACCCAAATGTTTTGCAGAATACATTTAATTTCGAAATTTGGTTGTTTATTTTTACTTAGGAAACGTTTTCTTCTGTCTCCGACACATGATCCGTCAACTATTGATTAAGGTCACCTGTGGCAGCAACACGAAGGAAGCGGACGTTTAAGTGACGAGGGCCAACACCAGAACTCATCAAATTTCGAAGCCTCGACAGATTCAAAGTAATTTCAGCTCCCGTATACGAAGGCTCTTTGATAGCACCGGGACTCGACAGAGAGTTCCCAACCGTCGCCACCTGATCCAAGTCAGTACGATTAGTATTTTTGAGCCTAAATCGCATCATGGAGTCGACACCTAAGCTAGCCAAACTATATAATAATAAAATTTTCTCCGTAGACTTCTCTCGATTCAATCGCGTTACGTATCGGAGCATTTCTTTACAGATGAATGAGATCGAGGGTTATGGGTGACACCTGGGTCAAGTGACGAGGATGACCCCTCTCTCTCTCCAAACTACCTTACTACGGCAACGAGAAGAGGTTTGGACGACAGATTTAACATGTATCAGCGCAGCGGGTCTTTTGTGATACAGGAACTCGAATTCATGACAGACTACGAGCTCGTGACCATTAGGCTACCTTTACACTTGAAAGTCTCGCCACATACAATGCAACGAAATGCAAAGTGGCGAAACAAACTTCAAGACAAAACTGAAACTGTGTGAAATTCCATAAGTAAATCATTCCATGATTAACAGTTATCAGTTATACAATAATATATCAGCCAACGATTTATTTAAACCAATTTATTCTAATTTTACTTCCCAAACGATTAATGGTAAAACATAAAAGGATTACCTTCCGAAAAGACAGTTTAAGGATTATCTTATTCTGAAAAGCGATAATGTGGCAGTTTCTGCACTACCATTAACTCCTTAAATGGTTAATAGAATATATATATATATATATATATATATATATGTGTGTGTGTAAGGATAATTAAATTAGATTAAAAATTAAATTCCCTATCTAGTAATTCACTTTTATATTACCTCCTCACCTCTTCAAGTATCAAACTAATGACCCATTTATTTCTTCCGAACATATGGCCTGGCCAATAAACATGTCTAATTCCAGATCGTTATATTTAATAGCCCTATATGTCAGCATTAACTTTCAACAGCACTCATGGACGCCGCGATCGGTGTTTTAAGTGTTTAACTCACTTAAGATTATTCGGTGGCGTTCTTTCTCTCTCTGCCTCTTGCGTCAGATGATGTATAACTTTGATCAAATAAAGACCTTGTTAAAAACTAAGTCTGTTTCTGACTCTAAAATCATGTCATATATATGAATAAAGCTATTCAAAATAGGATTAAAATTCTGAGATTGTGATAATAGTTTATTACTATAAACTTAAATATTTCATAGTTATAGTTATCTCCATAATCTAATATCAGATAAAATTACTTATTATTATTTTATTCATATTTACTCTAGTGTTATTAAAGTTATGCTATAATTTGCAACTCATTAATTTTTATTTCCATTCTTTTATACTTTTGTTAAGTGCTACATTTCAGCCCTTCACTTGATTTAAATCTGCATTAGGGTCTAGAATCTGGCAATAACTTATTTATTGCACTCAGATTTAGCGCGGGCTTTGCATTTGTAAGTGCAATTTTTAGGTAAGTTACCTCTATCTTGTAATGGATTTAGATATTCCTATCCATTATTTTCTATTGGTTTTTGCTCAGTGTTATTTACATAAAAGGGGGAAGGTTGGCTGACCAAAAAACATGTTCAACCCCACTTTTATATAAATTATTTTATATATTAGCTGTCCTAAGTCAGTAATGTTTATAACACTGCAGCATCCATTTTATAATTTTTAATCTCGATTACTCATATGTCCTTCATTGTGTGATTTTCCTACTGTCTATGTGTTTTTCGAATGTTATTGTTTGGATATTTTATCACTTGTTTGTAGAGAATTAGCCAATATATATATAACTTGATAATACCTTTCTATATAATTATATTTTTTAAAGTGACTATTGTGTGGAGGGAATTACGAACTCACACACACATGATTCAAAATGACAGCATTAGGTCTCATGATTATCTCGATTGGATGTTTTCTCAAAAAATCAAATTCATATGGATTTTTTTTTCACCTTTGTGTATAGTATTTAAATGATATGTATAAAAACTACCTTTACTGTCAATGAGTCCAGAAACTGATTCCCTGAAAGATGCTTCATTTTCTTTATTTTAATAAACTTTTTTAAGTTTAAGGTCACGTATTTTCTTCTTTTCTCGTTTCTCACTTGTGTGCGAGGGACGTTATTAAAGTAATATTTTCATTTTCACATAATTCTAAGCAAACGGTGAAACCTGGAATTTAACAAACCATTGTTAATCTCGGATCGAGTGATTGTTATCAATTGATGCAAATGTTTGCTTGCAATCCTTCTGTCGCATGAAAATAATCACCAGAAAACATTTTGAACGCTTAATAAAATTGAAAATGTACCACAGAATCACGTCAAGTGCTTCTACAAATTTCTTTTGAGATGAATTTAACGATCTCTCGAACCAACAATGGAAAATAAACTCAACGAAGATCGGCCCATTACCCTAATGAGAACCCTCTTCCAAAGGTGAAGGAAGTTTTTTATATTGTTCGAATTTTTCGGTATTCAATTTAGTGTTATCTCAAGATTGGATTCTCGGTCGCAGTAAATGTTTGGAGAAAGAAATGGAAATAAGCCAAAAAGTTGTATTCGCACCAGGAGCAGAAAACCAAAACTGGGCACCGATTACTGAAAGAAACTGTGTGAGTGAAAGAAAACCGAAAACGTCTAGTTTGGAAATTAGTTAACCATAAAAAAAGATTTTGAAAAGAGGATCGGAAAAGTCACCAATTAACAAATGTGCATATCAACAACAATTTCGTCAGGATATTAATCTAATACCTTGGTCTTTGTTTTCCACTCGCTTATAATTTTGCTTACGTTTTACTTTCAATAGCTCGTGAAGAAGCTTTCTAAGACCATCATACTCTTATTTTTAATTGATGTTTAATGGACTAAATTCATGATGGTCACATGATAACGGCAATCACGTGTTTCCCATTTATTAAAAATTGACATACTAAGTTGTAAAGTTGAGACAACATTTAAAATTTGATGACTGGGTAAAGAGTTCGCGTGCTAAAATTTTTCAGTTTTCAAAATTAAAAAAAAGTACTTAGATTATACGAATACTTTTAAATTAAGTGCATTTTGTTTAACTATGTGCATTATTATATCGTTGACAAATATGTACTTTCTAAAAGAAAGTTCCTGCAAAAAGCAAAAGTTGGCAACAGTGAAGCTCATGAACTAATTGGGTGGAAACGCGTGATTATATTTATGATATAATTATGACGTCACATTAATTTTTGAACTGATTGGCCGAAAACACGTGGCTCAGTTATCATGTGACTGTGACATCACATGAATTTAGTCCATTCGCGTGAATTATTCATTCAGTTGTTGTGTGTTCGCTCCTATTTAATCCTAAGCACTAGTCACCACTCATGACGGAAACGTCATGGCTCGTCGCGTTCTAATTTCAAAATAATTAATTTCTCCGGTTATATATTTTCCTTTTCTTTGAAGCTTTTCTGGAGGGGAAAAAAGACTCTTCGTGTGTCTCCAATGTTTCTGATGGAAATTTCACACTAGTGGCAGACGTCTCTCTGTTTTCGCAGAAATGTTTCCCCTGAAATTGCTTGAATAAATAAATTTCAATGAGTTTTCTTTCTTTAAAATTCGTTTCATTTGAATACAAATCGATTTGTTCCCAGGTACGAGCTGCTTCCTTTTACACACATGTGGAAATGAATTTTAACTATTTCGTCGCCAGAGGGCAGTGACGGTAGCAAAGAAAATACATGTTACCCGTGATCTTCCAAATGAGCGACATACTCCAATAAAATAAAAATAAAAAAAACTGTCGTGTTTCAGGTGTTGAACTTGTTATCAGACACTGGTTCAGAATGGACAAGAGGTGGGCGAACCTTTGAATAAGTCACATTAATTATTCATCAACATCCATGGCGATAGATCCTGTAATTTTGAACCATAGATCTGAATTAGAACTCTATTCCTCAGAACACTAAGATGGGATTTTTTTAGTTTCTACAGATCTAACGGGCAGCAGCCTCTCTGTACAGTGGGTCTTTGGTGGCATCAGAACTCCAATCAGAATCAGACAGGAATATACATACCTAGAACCCTTTGATGTATCGAAAAGTTATAAATATGTATATACTTAAAGAAACAAAATAATTTAAAATGAAGTATAATCCGGATTTTTTATTTTACTAGATACATTCCAAAATTTATCTTCAACTTAAAAAGGGATTTTGATTTGCTTGGTACTTACGTGCGTTTAGAACAACTCTATCAGCTTACTTTGCTCAATGGACGATGGATTGATTGACAGTTCACTAACGTTGTCTTCTAAAGGGACATGAGGACTATGAACGATGCATCCCGTCATTTTTAACCCCGCTCAATTCCTTTTAGTTCGAATCGTCTAATGCTTGCACAGACCCAGTGGTGTTATCGATATTGACGATATTCCTAACATCCAACGAAATGTGACGAAGCTTTTGAACTCCATCCCAAAAGAAGACTTCTTGCAAAGTTTCCAGGACTTGTATATCAGATCTCAGGGGTGCATAGTTATGGGAGATGATTATTTCAAAGGACAGTAAGGTAACTTTCTTTAATATTTCATCTACATTAATTTTACAGGACTATTCACCGAACTTTACTGTCAAAGGTTGTACTTAATAACAAGTAGTTGTTTATATATAATACCATATCATAAGACATGAAAAACTTTGAACGTAGATCATAAAAGCACTTACTCTTGCTAAATATGCAATTGAATGCTATTAATATTTTTATAACGACGAATGACGGTTGTACAGCCTTTGAAATCATTAATAATTTTGTTATTTATTATTTTTAATAAAGTATACTATTAAATAATCGCGCCTATTCGAATGAGAACCTCTCTTTTAAATTTATTTGAAAACATATATAGTTATAAAATATTTTATAGCTCTGCGGCAGGAAGTAAGTTTAGATCAAAGTTAATTTCAAGGTACTGAAATAATAGAGAAAATGTAGTAGGAAGTTTGAATAAGGCCGATATATAATAGAAACTTTCCAGTGGTTGCTTAAATTTTACTTAGAGTTTACCTTATCATATATTACACTGCCTAAAGAATTACAAAGAACTTTAGGGCAAATGAATGAAATCTGACAGAATTTAAAGCATTTTTTATCTATTGTCTCGTTTCTTTTGCCGTCAGATGAAATACTTTAACAGAGCATATTCTTTCAAACCCTTAATCTTATATGTATACCGTACGGAATTATAACACATTTTGTAATTCGTTCTTAAGTCGCTTGTTTTTATGAATTTAAACAATGGATGGTGAAAGTAAAGAAATATTCATGAAATGTGAAAAAAGTCGAATTTGTTAAAATACGAAATAGATTAAATGAGTGAAGTGAAAAAAGTTCCATACTATTTAGAAATATTAATACCTCGTTTCTTTAGATTTTGAACGACAGTCATTATTTATTTCTAACATTTTTATTTTGTGTTTCTTTTCACACACATTCGCTTTTAAACCATTTTTATCCTATATCTCTCTAAATACGCCGGTTTACATAAATAAATTTCAAAATCCCGATAAAAACAAATGCATATTAAAATGATCTTTACTTCAAAATAATATTACATCGCAACCATCAGGACGAGCAAAAATATTCGAGGAACATTTCTTGTGTGTGCTAATCTACCCAATCTGAAATTCTAATCCCACTCATTGAATTTTGTTTGTATAAAGACTAATATAAATTCTTATCAAAAAATTTAATTTTTTAAGAATAAGATGAAGTTTTCTTTCTTTTGATTTAGTTCGATTTGTGGATACAAATAAAAGATAAAATAAACCGGAAAAATTTCATTTGCTGTATTTCAATATGAATATTTGACACAGAATCCTCGCATCGTCCGTAAAAACATCATTTTTAATCGTTAAAAATTCTTGAAAGCCCTTTTTTCTCAAACGATCCTTAAATTACTCACTTCGCTTACGAAAGAAACGTTCAAATAACTATTGATTCTGTAAAAAAAAAATATATGCTCAAATTGAAAGGAAAATGAGTGTTGCTGTCTATTGTGATTTAATCACAAGAGACGAATTGTTTTGAGAGAACAATAAAGACATTTTATTGACACAGCAAAAGAAACATCGTAAGAATTATATCAAGACACATTTCTCTTAAATAAAGGGAAACATTTTCCAAATAATCACTGCGATCTGCAAATATTTGCTCCGCAGGTGAGTTGTTTGCTTTTGAAAACTGTAGCTTTCTAACGGCAGAGAAGAGAGAGTTTTAATTATTACACAATATAATCGAGATATAACTTCAATGTTTATTTGTTTTTAGAAAGATTTCTCCACTTAAGTTAACTTTACTTCATTTCCAAATTTATGCTTTTATCTTCATCTTTCAGTCAAGATCGGGTGGCCGCGGTAGCCGAGTGGTATAGGTATCGAACCGTGGCTTACCTTGTCACGAGTTCGAGCCCAGTACCACTGAAGACCCGCCGTGTAGGGCAGCGATGCACGTTAAATCTGTCGAGAGCTGAAACGTCCTCCCGTTGGGGGGGTGTGGTAGTTAGGAGAGGGGGTGCCAGCTCAGGTGTCGTCCACGTCACTTGACCATGGTTCAAAATGACGTGGTCCGTCGCCAAAAGCCCTCGTGTAGCTGAGCAGTGCGACGTTAATATTCAATCAATCAATCAATTCAGTCAAGATCGGAAGAGGTTTGTGCATGGAGTCACATCGCCTAGATTACACAACCGAGGGGAGTAAGGTGTTCTGTCATTAAGAAGATGGGTACTATTGATGATCCTATCACGCTGTTTCTCAATCATGTAATTTGTTCAGCAATGAGCTGTGTAATAGGCACCAGAGAGGGTCTGACCCTTCTGCGTGTAGTCAGCTGACTTCACGGCAGTCCCCAAAATAGATAAACTCTGCAGACTTCTGCATCTTCGCCTTCTTGTAGGGAGGTAAGTCGATGTGCTTTCACTCTTTGTTCATCTCTTTGGTTTCTAGATCTTACTCATAAATCCGAGACTCATCCATAGTAATCCAAAAACACTGTCTTCGTTTAACTCTAAAAGATGCAACATCTCCTTTGATAGATCACGCGTTATTTGCGCAGAACTCAGCATTAGACTTGTGAAGTACTTCGTTCATAATTTTATGCACACTGTCGTTACAGATACTTGGGGTCAGTGTGAAAATTCTATTTCCTTTTCACAAGAATGCCCCGTGACGGTCTATCATTTTCATCAGCGGTCATAATTTCTTTACGAATTCTTCGAGCTTTTAAACAAAGAAATTGGATCATATTGTGATCCTCTGTCTTATCCACCCTGCGAGTTACTTCTTACTACTGACTGAGTATGCTATTTTTTCGAAAACATGGGTTAATACCTCGAATAAATGTCTTCAAAACGTAACAGAATGGCATAATTACATTTCAGGTTTCTTCGTAAAAAAGAGGGTGCGCGTTATACAGCGAAAATACCTAAAAGTTCAAGAATGCAGCTTGAAAGTATAGGTGTGCATTAGACGACGGTGCACATTATACGCCGGATTTTACGGTACATAAGGATAAATTAATATACAGAATAAATTTTGTCTAAATATTATGGTTACTTCTTAGTAATTATTAAAACTTCGTAGTATTCCTACATATTGGTTTTTTCTGAAAAATCGTACCGATTTTTGGTAAGTGGAATACATCAAAATGATATCTGAATACATCAAAATGATTGAAAATAAATTTTAAAAAACTGAATGAAATGATTGAAGACAAAAATATTTTTTGTAAAAATAAACACATTGTAACAACCTACTTGAGGTTGTTGGTGTTTGGGGCTTCGAGTAAAGTCAGCCCTAAACAGTTTCACACAAGTTCAGAT
This sequence comes from Trichonephila inaurata madagascariensis, assembly GCA_019973955.1. Taxonomy (NCBI): domain Eukaryota; kingdom Metazoa; phylum Arthropoda; class Arachnida; order Araneae; family Nephilidae; genus Trichonephila; species Trichonephila inaurata. Next base: position 198,140 of record BMAV01008197.1, on the reverse strand, counting down.
TTATTATTCCACTCACTTGAACCAAACAACTGAAGGTAGGAAGGGCACAATGTCATTAATTAGAAGAGAGCAATCCTACGGCTAAAGGATACTTAATATAGGAGTATAATCTACTTCATTTACTCTTGTTCACACTTTGGACTTCTACGGTCTAATTCACCGTAATTCTCTTATTTGTTGTACGTCCTCCGGTCGCAATCATGAAAATCAATCTCATGAATTATTCGCCAATTAGCAATAACTGACCGTCCAGAGACTTCTCGTAGACTCACTTCGCGTGCCTAAAAGTCCACGCTTAAATATAACAACTCATTTGAATAATTCAAGTCTTCTATCGGGAGAAAGTTTTCAATAGAACTTAAAGTTAAAAAGAAATAAATTTACCCCCAGAGTATTAGATGAAGGTTCGCGAATAGACACGTTACAACATTCTAAAAGACAGACTTTTAATTCTGATACGTTAATTGTCGCCAGTTTTATATGCCTGTGAGTAGAAAAAAAATACAAATGGCAGAAAAAGAGTGCGTTTTAGGCACTCAATACTTTTCTTTTACTAAAAAGGCATAAAGGTCACACAAGCTATGAGATAGATAAACACTGTTCATGGAGAAGGTTTTATAACTGAGAGAATTGTGTGGAAATGGTTTGCTGATAATTTCATCCTTGAAGATCCAGAACACCTAGGTAGACTTCCCACGGCAGATCAAGATCAGATTAAAACACCGAGAGAGAATAATGTTACATAAACAAAAAGCTACCATCTGCAAGGATTACATAAATCATTTTCGAGTAGGACTTCCCCATGATGAAATAGAAAAAAAATGGGATTCTATAAACTTAATGAGGAGACTCCATTTTGAAGGTATGGAAACTTCTCACTGAATAAAAGCAACAGTATCGGCCACTGCGCACCCTCAAGAAACACCCTATCAAGCATGATAACGAAAACGTCGTTCAACATCCAATTCACCGCCATATGCAGCAAGCGGCCCGTATGCCTAAATATAAAGACACTGTGCACCATAACGTATTGTTCATGCACGATGGAATTTTTCGACTAGGTTGTGAAACTACCTCCATGCTACATATACCGAGATGCGGCGGCTCTGTGGCTCAACCTCCAAGCTCCCCAGACCTCAAACCCTTGGATTTCTTCTGCTCGGGCCATCTGAAATCGCTTGTGTATGAGACGCTGGGGGCTACCGTGAAGGATCTCACCGCCCTGCTTGTCGTCGATTCAGCTGACATCACCAGATTTGATTGAATAGATCCGACAATCCTTCGTTCTTCTGTTTGCCCGCGGTAGCCTAGTGGTCAAGATAATGGACTCGTGGCCGACGTTTCATGAGTTCGAGCCTAGTACCGCTCAAGACCCATCATGTAGGGGCAATGTACGTTAAATATATCGAGACTCAAACGTCCTGCCCGTTGGTGTGGTGCGAAAGTTAGGAGAAGGGGTGCGAGATCTGGTGTCGTCGTCGTCCATTGCCCATGGCTCAAAATTACGGCGTCCATCGCCAAAAGTCATCGAGTAGCTGAATCTATTGACGTTAATTTTCACTCATTCATTCATTCCTCCTTCTATGCCATGACCTACACGTTCGCAATTTCGAACAATTCTTGCGATAATCACTTTTCGTTATATTTCCGACGTCGAGCTGTGATGTATTGTTCGCATTGGGAACATACTTTACGTCTAATAAGTGTATTCTTTTACCTCTTAGTTCCCCTTTTCATTCCACTCAACATCACACCCTTCGCAACTAATTTTTCGAATTATTCCGACTAAACGCGATTTGCGACACCGTCTTCTATGTTGATCCTCATCACATGTCTGAATTTCTCGGTCAAAATTGGCAACACCCAGTATATTGATCATAAGTGAATTGAGCTATGAATTTGACGTATATTATATTATTTAAGAATGTTTTTAAATTATCTAGTATGTGTATCAAAAATAAATTAACCATTTTAATAAATTACATTTAAAAAAATAAACTATTTCTAAAAAGTAGTCTATGAGGAATTTCTAAAAATTCTACAATTACGAATAGAAGCAATATCCTTTTAAAGAGTAATCCCCTCAGGGGGCTCACCTTCTTTAGGTGGGTACGGGTGTCACAATACCGAGAGGTACCCTAGTGATCTTTTCCCAAGGGGTTTACTATCTTTGGTAAACACGGGTGTCACGACCCCGGGGTACCCCAGAGATCCTTCTCTATTTTCGACCTTCCATCTTGTCATCCAATTTCTCCTTTTCTTTTCCCGTCCAGACCACAGACCTATGATTGTTTGGTGCAGTATAGCCAAAATTGACTCTTGCGCCATAAAACACCAAACTCAACTTAAAGAGTAATGCTTTGGTGCATATTCACTTTCACAAGTTGTTCTAAGTCATGATTATTTCATTTTAAGACCAATTAAACTTCATTTAACGTTTCAGGGAATCACTTCCTTCGAACTTTTAAAATTATATTATTGCAAGATAGTTAAGTAACACGCGTATAGAGGCTCGGGTTGAAATTATTTAATATAATCCAATCACAACCTACCATTATGCAGTTGTTACAATCCATGACAACTGCAATTTAATGTCGCTGGAAGATAATAAATATCTTTGTATCTCTCCTTATCTTTTGGTTTTCTCTAAGAGCATCCCGTGCCTGAAAGAAATGTTTCTGAAACTGAAGATGGATTGTATTGCAGATACGATTCATTCGAAGCCTATGTCGGAATTGAGATAAGTGCTTCCGTCTGGAAAATTTGTATAATTGCGATGAATGCATTTACGTTATTATCCTCCCATGTTTCCAAGGTCATCGAAAGATTTTTCTCAAATGAACAGAGAAATGGAATTAGATTCCTTGAGACATTGAAACGCAATCATAATCGTCCTTCGAAGGAAGTTTGCCTCCGCCAGCAAAAATGCCCCCAAACGCCGTTAAGAAATGCCATTTTTCAACTGCGGATAATACTTAGTAATCGGTTAAGATTTGAAGGAAACCCTCCGCAGAACTCGCTAAAACAGCATGTTGAACAGAAAACAATTTTCTTGCTCACATTTCTCTCTGGGAAGCTTTCTTTGCTCCTCTTATTGGTTGACAGGAATACTCGTGAAAGGAATTATACACAATTATGGAGGTATAACAGTTTTCCAAATTAATTTTGATACCTTAAGATTAATAGCTATAGAAACACGAGAAATGGTCAAAAAATAAAATGAAAACAATTCTATTAAAACCTAATATTATTTTCATCAGAATTTTGACTAAAGAATAATTTCAAATACAAAAATTCCACAAGAAAATAAACTGAAATTAAAATCTGAAACTCGCAAGTGTAATAAAAAATAATAGTTTTAGCTTGTTTCGAAGGATTAGAAATTAATTAATGGACATATTTAAAATATCGACTGCATTTTTCAATGAATTGCTTCCTATTCCTTTCCGTGAATGACTTACGGAGAAGAGATAATAAGTTATTGTGAAAAGAGAAAATGATGATCTCAGATCTGTCCTGAAGCTCAAAACTCTTAAAGAAGTATTCAAGAAAATAATCATTAAGTTCTTTGAAAAAATAGACTCACATGATAATAAAGCAATAGCCAGAATTGAAAAATATAATTTAAATCCTCTTTTTAATCGTCCTCGAAATATTCTTATCTAAATTTATCTTTTCCAAATTGTTTCCACTGCAATCTTCAAAATTATCCGAACTCACCTTCTTCCGATGGGCGACTCTTCAGACCGAGGGCTGATTTCGAGGGAAGCGGGTTCTCCGCGCGTCGCTCGTTTTTTCTCCCTCCCCATTCTGGATTTTCAAGCCGACTGCGCTAGCTCGGTCTCCGGACTAGCCATCGTTCGGCACAGTTGTTTTTCCTGCACATACACACACCCACAAACAATTACACTAAATAATTAAAAGTAATCTCACTCACTTTCAACACCATTTTTTCGCACCCTAATGATTCTTAAATTTTCACTCAATTTTATTATCATCATGTAAATTCTTAATTTTAACTTTTAATTTCATCTCTAACTCTAATTATTTTAAAGCAGCAAAGGGCTAAAGTAAATCCGAACCAATGTTCACTCCCCATTTTTCCATGACAGGAGTTTAAGCTTCCCGGCGGGAAGCAGGCCCTCCATCAAACATTTAACTTATGTTGTGAAAAGAGATCGCAGAGAGTGAATAGGTTCGTTGCTGTGAGGAGTGATGCAAAAAGCGAGAGCATAGAGAAAAGTACAATGAAGGAACAAATTCTATGAGTGCAATCGAATGAACTGGATTGGTTAAAAAAAGGAGATTTAATGTTTTTATGAAATTTATGTTCCACAAATAATCAAGAGCTTTCCACTTCAAAATGTTGTAGTGAGTAGGCTCTGTATAATTCACAAATAACTGTAGCCTAACAACCTTGAGTGACGACGCATAATTTTTTTATCCAGAGCTATTCCGGAATAATATCCGCTACTGAAGCAGTCTATTCTGATGAAATAAATAATCTTTTGGATGAGTCAGATCTTATATTGATTTCTGAAATATCTAAAAACATTTGTAGAAATGTAAAATTTTTTTACTTCATTCATTAGTTGTATGACATTACATCCCCCCCCCCCAGAAGTGATTACCAATAGTTTTCTTGATTTTAGTAGTTAAGGGAGAACAATCAGTGCGTAATGGTACTGCTTTTCCGAAAGATATACTCCTAAGGCTAAGACACACATCGTAATCACAACAATTAAACCAATCTTCCCTTAAATTTCCGAAACCTTGTCGTTTTAATGTTATGAAAATGACTACCAGAATACAAGCTGTGTGACAATGAAATAGACTAACGAAGTTGTGTTCTTTTTGTCTAAGTTAGAAAAGGAAATATTTTTTAACACGATATTAGCATTACACGATATCAAACAGTGCCGATAAAATAATGCCCAAGAACCTTAAGGTCTCCGAATACGTTCGGAACCGTGATTTTGCAAAAGCGAATAAATGGATAATTTTCGTGATATTTAGTGTTACTCAGATTAGAGTACATGTATAAAATTGTTTTATATAAGGACATTTTGACAAAAAAAATTATTTAAATACAATATTTTGGCAAAAAATCAACTTAGAATAATCTTTTTTTAAAATGTTCTCCTTTTGTGAAAAATGCTTCAATTATAATAATATTTTGCCTGTATATAGCTCAGACCTCTGTACAGAGGCTCAACTAGAATGTTTGAAATATATAACTTAGAAGTGGATTTATCCATATTTTACGACAACAGAGGGAGGAGCAATTTTAAGAAAAAAACACTAATAATTATTTCAATTGGTGGTAACTTTGAAAATAATGTGAATTTTTCAAAAATTCTAGTTGAGTCTCTGTAGAGAGGTCTGAGCTATATACAGGCAAAACATTATTATAATAGAGGCATTTTTCACAAAAGGAGAACATTTGGAAAAAAGATTATTCTAAGTTAATTTTTTGCCAAAATATTGTATTTAAATAATTTTTTTTGTCAAAATGTCCTTATATATAAAACAATTTTATACATGTATTCTAATCTGAGTAAAACTAAATATCACGAAAATTATCCATATATACGCTTTTTTAAAATCACGGTTCCAAACGTAGTCGGATACCTTAATTGAATTTTTTTGTTGTTTTTTTAATTTTTCGAGGAGTGAAATGTTCCATAAATATATAGACAATTTTGGAAAGAGTTTATTTACTCATAGTTTCAATTTTTATTCTCTGTTTTTGCCCACTCTAGACGTCTCTGATTGAGTATTTCCTCTACATTTTGCGTTTTTCAAGCTTTTCAATCGTTTTCAGAAGCTTTCATTATGAAACGAACCCTAATACGAAAATTCGCTTCAAAATTAAAACTAATGGGTTGACATCTACCCGATGTCATGTGAACGCTAGCTATTTAACAATTTACCAAAAATGAGTTTGAACGCAAAGTGACACATAAAAGCATTTAATTATCACGAGCACAAACACACGACATTACACGATCACAGAACAAGCAAGTAAAAAAAAAACACGACAAGACAGAGCATTCAGCTGTGACGTAGTTTTGCTGCTCTTTGATTGGAGGAGAAGGAAAGATGCCTTTTTGCATTCTTTTCGTAACACATTACGTTGTTCACCATCTGTGTTGAGCTTTTTCTCTATGATTAAACAAAATACAGTGTCTTGACGGACAGAATCCATTATAGCAAGGTGTCTTCATCTCATGGTACAGGTTCAGTCCAAAAACAATGCTGTTTTTACTTCTGTTAATGGGAATATTTTCGAAAGAAAATGGGCGCTGCTTTTGTTTAGGAAAAAGAAGAAATGGTCTAAAAAGTTCAATCGAGTCGTTTCTACGACACATCGATTCGTTAGGTGGTGACAGAACGTGTGCATATATATTGAAAATTAACGCGCGAGTAGTACGCTTTATGAAAAGTCCCCCGATGGGAGATAGCGCACTTAATAGTCCTTAAATATTAATTTTGATCTTTTGAGCCGCAAGAAATGACCCCAGAACACAATGCACTGATGGACTTATTAGGGCACGGTTATAGTTTTATCTCTCGGGGGTTTTAATTTAGAAAATGATAGCGGTATATTTTCATTTCCTCATAAATTGTGTTGAAGGGGTGAAATTTGATTGATATTTACTTCTGCGTAGTTAATCGAATTTCGGGAGTCTGAAACCTAGAAGGAGAGAGAACATGAAATGTGTCTCTTAGATATTATGTGTCATTAATCTGTGGAAATCTAAATGTCGTGAAGATTTCTTTATATTCTAAGAACTGAAAAGGAGAGAAAAAGAAATCATCAGTAAATTTGTAAGATAAGAGAGCTTAAGGGTAATTCTAAAGAGTTGTGGTCACATCGTTTGGCATCGGTTCAGAATTATATACCGATGGTCAAATCTGGTGTGTATTTAAAAAAGTTAGAATCCCGTCTTGAATCTGGAATTCCAGTTTAGAAGCGGCCTTGTCATCCAATCATGACTCAACATTCCGAGACTTATTGACAGTGGTTAACTTACTTAGTGTTAAGGGAAGAGAAAGTTTCCGAAGCGTCCGGTGGAAAAATAAACAAAAAGAACTTGTGTTTAAATTATGGACAAAAACACAGCTTCGTCAAAATATTTTACTTCTTACATAAATTTTTGAATTACTGAATACAGAAATACGTGTTAAATGGCCAATAATAAACGATGTTCGAGTTGCAGAAATATGTGAAAATATCTTGTGTGCTATAAAATACTTTATATTATTTACAAGATTCTGTGCCCATTAGAATTGCCCTTTCACGGACCCCAGGGCCTCTGTTTCCACAAGATGATATCCGGTCGCACTGCTTGTCTTTGTGCTTCTTCCAAACCATGGCCTGCGCGATTGGATGATGTCTCCACAACAAAGCGGCAGCAGGCGTTTCCAAAAATTCCTGGATCACGCCGATCTAACTCTTCGATTGGAATATTATTTCATGTAAAAAATTGAGCAGGGGGACATGAGCCGGACATATTCCGAATCCGAGCGCTTGCATCACGGTCAGAGGAGGGATAATGTATTGTCGTTTTTTTTTCTTCGCTTGTAACCGCATATTTCCTAAATAAAACACTTTATTTACAATACACTGTTAGCGACGTATGGTAGTTAAAACAATCGACTCTTTGTGAGACTAAAATAGTCACGACACACATTTTAATATGAAGAAAATCTACCTGAAATCAGTCTCTTTTATAGACTGCATTATAAAAATGGAATACTGATAAAAAACGGGGGGGGGGGGATGTTTTCTGGATAGATATATATATATTCTTAGAGATAGTGTTTCTCTATTGCTGTGGTTCCTAAATATCTATCGTCATTTAGCCCAGCGTTTGAGAGAAATGCAAACAGACTTCCCTTTCTTTAAGGATCAGGGCAAACAAAAAAAGGATGCTACAAAAAGATATTCCGACGGGAAAAGAATACTCTCTTTCGAACATTTCATTAGATATGTTCGATTTCAGCAATGCTTTCAATAAATTTGTAAACCATTGTCAGAAATTTTTTATGTACTTTCCAACTGTCTTAGTTTATAATAAGTATCAAAACTGAATTGGATTTTTTTGTCAGGAAATTCATATAAACTTCTCTACATATATAATGTTAAAAAAGTTTGTGGATAATACAATCAATATAAACTACGGGAATCAATGTTCAGTAACATATCGATAGTGTTAGGAGTAAGAGGTATTGATTCAAATGTGCTCGTCCATCAACAGGGACTCAAATTTATGACTTATTGATTGTTTTATTAACGTAGAAGCCAAAAACTGTGTTCAATAGGCCTGTGTTTTTCTCATGGAACATTAACTCGTTATTAATAATATACAAGCAAGAAACAAAATAGAACATGAAATAGTAGTTCGCAAAGAGGGAGAGAAAGCATTTGAAAAAGGATTTTTTTACAGTAATTTATTTTAAATATTAATTAAACTTGTTTTGAGGTACATATCTTAGAAGAAAAACAAAAATTTTCCCTAATTTCTTCACATTGAATTGATTCTAAATAGTGGTAGGACTCATTCAGTTTGCAACGGTTCGATAAAGTAAACACTTTGTAGTTAAAAAGTCAATTTTGCTCGGTTCTTTTTAATGGACGGAGGTTTTTTTTTATAATTGTTTAGTTAACGAATATCTTAATTTTTGAATTATTCGAAATCTACTTATTTTTATACTGTACTTTAAGAAGTTGTTATGAATAAAATAACAGTTTTTTTTTTTTTTAAATGTAAATGACATTTAATAAAAATTCTGTTTTTTTAACATTTTAAATGTTTATTTTAAACTTGGAAATATTTATAAAAAATACAATAATTTTGAATATTTGTTACAAGCCTCCCTTTTAGAATATATTTGGAAAATTTTTTAAATATTCCTTGTAGTATTTGACATATACTAGGAAACAAAAGTATGTGTCCCTTAAATTCGCTTTCCTTTTTCATAACATTTTGGGAAAAAGGAATGCAAGTTTTATTAATAGCAGGTTTTATGTTCGAGCCTGTCGCCCAACCGGTAGAGTGGTTAGCGACGCGGAGCGCATAGGGACTGGGTTCGAATCCCTGAGAAAACATGGATGTTTATAATATATAGTGCCTTTGCGGCATGGGGGTACTCTAAATAGCCGTCTAGCTGCAAGTCCACTCATGTTGTCGGTGGAAGGAGTAGAGAGGTGGGAGGTCCCTGACCACCCCCAGGTGTCCTCCCTCAAAATTGGGGTGGAAATGGGCCAAATCGTACTGTCACCTGTAGGGTGCTCAAAGCTATGGCTAACGACAGGCGTTACTTAGTCCTTTGCCGTGATGAATTTCGTGGGCCTCGATCTGGCCTTTGCTGATCAGGTGGCATCAGTAACAACAACATGTTCGAGCCTTTATTCTACTTTTGGCTGCAGCCAAATGTAAAATAAAGAATGAATGTTCACATCGCACTTTTCAGCTATACTCGAGGGCAACGGATCTCGAAATTTTCTCTCTTAACTTCCACACCTCACCAACGGGGAGGACCGATGGACGTTAGGAGGGGCCGATGCACGTTAAATATGTCGAGGCTCATTCGACATATTTCCCTTTCTTCATAGCGGGACCTCGGCGGTACAACTCATGACAAGCCAGCCACGAGTCCCTTCCCTTCGCCGGAGGGAAAAGGCTCGCTTGCCAAGTGCTCCTATTCGCGAGCTCATGGCCAGCCTTCCTTCATGGGTTCGAGCCTTGGGGGGATCAACGGAGACTCCTCCCACTCGCGTGATGTGGAATTTAAGAAAGTGGGGAACCTGCTCAGGTGTCATGGCTCAGAATCATTGAGATCCAGTCCGACTTTTTGAGTGGAGTGGACCAGTCTTTACATTTCATTGGAATCTTTTGTGACAAAACGAGAAGGAAGTTGGAATGTTGAGTCGTTGTAATCTGATGATGAATAAAAAAATACATTCCACGATTCACTAGAAGTTTCAAAAGGAATTCTTTTCAAAAAGCAATTTTTTTTATTTGCACATGTGGATATCAATCGGATTTTGAAACCGACTTTCGATTCAGTTTAAAGATAACTCCGATATTCTATTGAATCCGAAAACTCTGACATATACAGCTGTTTTATAGTGCTATCTACAATAAAATATATTAAAAAACAGACACACACATTACTCCTTGTTCTTTCTACACATATTAAAACGAAAACATATCTCTATCAAAAGTCACAATTCATTTGTCCAGGGCTATTTCACTTTTTCCTAACGTACGTCAAGCTACTGTGAAGCCTTTCTGTCTTCACCAGATGCTTCCTCCTTTTCTTAAGCCTATCGGAATTCAAAAATTTTGTGAAATGGCGGGAAGCCCTTCATTCTACTGTTGTTGAATAATGTAGCACGATTCACAAAGAAAGTTCCTTCCTTTTGATTTCTTTTATGCCCTCTTCAATGAAGATAAAAGTTATTTGTCTTCGAGACCCCTTTTAACTGTCTTTGGAAGCATTTTATTTTACTTTAAATGTCGCCTTCAAGCAGTGAGTTGCCTCCATTCCTTTCCGAAACGTCGTGTGCATGAAACGCGCTGCTTTGTAAATTCGCTCAAGGTGACGGTCAATAGAAAAGAATTTAAATAACTTTAAAAACGATATCCTTTTGTGTTTTCGCATCTGCCGTCGGCAGCGATTGGGCAAAAGCACAGATGGAGTGGAGGGGATGTTGCGCAAGAAGTTAGAAAAGGACACGCTTTCATAGACCGATGATTTCGAATACTTCGATACAATTGAAAGGAATCTGTCAGAATCATTCCTCCGATCATTGTTTTCTTTAGCAACAATCTGTAAAAGAGATTTTCCTCTCGAAATGTTGAATGAATAGCCGAAAATGCAAAAGAAATCATTTCACAAATAATAAAAAAAAATCGAGAACTTTTTTATTCACTTATTTTATTTCATTATTATTAATATTATTTGCAGGAACCAAAAGAAACATATTATGCTATGTAAATAAAAAAAATTAATTTCGTTATAATTTATGATTTACTTTTTAACAAGATCAGAGTCGCAGGTTCAGTTCAATCGCATCTTCGTTTCACTCCAAAAAAAAAATAATAATAAGTAAAATTGTCATATACAAAAAAAAAAAAAATTTAATATGTAAAGACTGAAAGCACACACAAAAAACCCCATCAAAAATGTTTCAATTATTTAAAATTCTGTAAGTAAATTTATAGCTGTGCAATATCTCTTTATTATATATATAAGTACATTTATATTACTTATATTAAAAGTGAACCACATGACAAGAGTGATTTTTTTTTTTTCCTTTTCTTTAAATTACTTCTGGTTTTTCCTTTTTTAGATGCCTTCAAAGTAAAGTTTCAAATTCAGTTAGGATATTTTATAGGGAGGGAGGGGATTCAAGTACAACTTCTTTAAAAAAGAAACTAATTTCTGAACCTTTTTATTAAGCCAGATTAAATATATCTTTCGTCTCTCGCAAAATTAACTCTTTTTTCGACGATAAGATAAGTTCTAAAAAGATATTTCATTTTACTTCTAGCCTAAATTTAATTAAAATAATTTAAAATTAGATAAAACTTACTCTAGAGCAGCGCTTCTCAAACTGTGGGGCGCGCCCTCCTAGGGGAGCTCGAGTCATCAAAAAGTCCAAAACAAAGGACTCACAAAATTACAAATTTACTGAAAGGAAGCAAAACAAAATGTACATTCGGACATAATAAAAACAAATTACACATTTACACTGATATAATATACTTAGAAATGTATCAGTACTGCACAATGTATTTGATAACTAATCTCACAATACTAAATGCAGAACAAATTTAATAATTACTAGTGATTCGCGCAGGCTTGTCTTATACAAAATTTAATACTTATCTTGATAATTTGTACGGTTTATGATTAAAATCGTATTATAACTTTAACGTCATAGTGCATTATTATTGCATTCAACATATTGTTATTGTATGAAGGGGGCGCGATGAAAATTAATATTGAAAATTGGGTCGCAAACATTTAAAGTTTGAGAAGCACTGCTCTGGAGAATATTCATTGATTTATTTAAAAACATTTACACAGAAGATGTGATGCGTGATATAATATACGTAACGTCCAGATGGCATTTTTATTTCTCGTTAATGTTTTGAGTGAAAAAGGAGTCCTTAATACTATACATTGGTTCATTTATTAACATTGGCAATAAACCTTGAACTCTAGAGTCAGTTGATGAGGATGACACAGGTACTCTACTTTCCAAAATTCCATGTTGCGCTAACCTTTGAACTCTCTACACGACAGATTTTTAGTCGTGTCAGAACTCGAACATCTGCTCTTAATACCCTGAATCAATACCAATGCCATCAAAAATGATACAAAAAAGTTAATTTTTTTCATTTCATATTTCTCAAAACAAAAAAAAAATCTTCCCTCATTTACATTAGGAATTCGATTTCATTAGCAAATATGTATTTCTCATAGAATAAAATAATAACATACAGTAATGTTTATTTGGTACATCTTTAACCCTTTAACGCGCGGTGGTATCTCTCCGAAACCAGTAAACCGTAAGTAGTTCCTCGTACGTTAAATTAATTCCGTTCGCAAGTCTTTTTAAGTGATATTTACATGACTTTATGGCCGCTTCCCAAAGGGCTCCAAAATTGGGCGACCTCGCGGGAATAAATTTTTCCACTCTATCCCCTCTGCTGCTAAGTAATTAGCTAATTTTTCGCACGTTTGGGTCTCTGACTATTTCAAGAAATGTTTTTTAATTTCATTGCTAGCTCCGTCAAAATTCTTACCATTGTTCGAAAACAGTTTTGCACATTTGCTTCTTCGAGCCATGAGCCTTTTCAACGCGGCAATGAATGTTTGGGATGTTAAATCTGATACTAACTCAATATGTACCTCTTTAAACACAAATCACACAAAAATATAGATATACACATTAAACAAATTTCCTTTGCGTTGTCCTCTATTTTTAATGAAAAAAGGAACAGAGAAATCTACTCTTCAACAATTAAATGGATAATCAGTAATAAGCCTCGCTTTTGGCAAATTACCCATAATTTGAGTTGACACAATTGGTTATGCTTTAAAACATATAATACATTCATATACAATTTTTCTGCAAATTGACCGACCATTTAACAGCCAAAATTTTTCCCGAATATTATTAAGTAAAGATACAGTTCCCACATGTAAATATTTCTTATGAAAATATTCTATTATTATTAAAGTTAATTTATATTATTTTTTAGTAAAATTATCTGGTGCTTTTTATTAAAACTAAACTCTGAATTACACAATCGTCCTCCTACTCTTAAGACACCATTGTCATCTAAAAAGGGATTCAATGTCTTTTACTTACTGTTTGGTTGCACACTTCCCTTTACTTTTAAGATCGTTAATGTCACTGGAAAATTCTTGATCTTGGACCTATTTTTACCAGAAAGATTTCAGCTTTCTCAAATTCTTTTGTTGTGAGTGAACCAGTCACTCTACTTATACCCTTTAAATTTTCCACGAACCTGAAAATAAAACTCAATACACGTTAAATAGTTATATAATTATTGCTTAGATTGAGTAGTTCGTTTAAAAAATCATTAACATGAATATTAAGCACCGACTGATAGTTCTCAATTTGTTCATTAGCAGAGGTTTTTAGTTCTGAATTATATTCATCTAATTTCTCTCTACAGTTTATAGTTCGATTGGGATAGTCATCACCTGAAAGAAATGTCGGTCCATTAAACCATAATTTTTGTTGCAGAAGTTTATCAGGATCGACTCCTCGGGAGACTGTCTGTGGGATTTTGATCAGATGATATGTGTCTCCATAGCTGATTAGGATAGAGTTCTTGTAACTAGGCAACCCTATTTTGAACAAAGGTCTTTAAGTCCATCGGTTCCTTTCGAAGCCAGGCCAAGACGATCATCGAATCCGACCAAAGATATATTTTAGCAGTTTCTAGTTGTAAAGCAGCTACCACTCTTTTCACAAGTTTTGCCAATAGCGCTGCATCACATAATTCAAGTCTGGGAATTGTCAGGATTTTAATAGGCACTACTCTTGATTTTCTTGTGATTAACCGAACTAAAGTTTCACTCTTTAAATTTTTAGATTTGCAGTAGACTGCTGCCCCGTAGCACCGCTCTGAGGCATCGGCAAAGCCATGGATCTCAATAGCTTCTGGAAAAGCGACGAGAATACGTCTTGGTATATCTATATTGTTGATATTATCTAAGGATACTAGGAATTGATGCCATTCTCGATATTTTTCAGCTGGCAGAAGGCCATTTCATTCCAATTTGCTTCTCCACAAACGCTGGAGGAAAATCTTTGCTTTTGAAATTACTGGTGCTATCAGTCCAACAGGATTAAAGATCTTGGCAATAGTAGACAAGACGTCTCTTTTAGTATAAGAGCTGTCCAAACAGACATTCATTTTAATCAAAAAGTAATCTAGGATCGGCTCTTCCAAGTTTTTGTCTCTGTTAAAGTTGCAAAATTGTAATTCTGTTCGGGATCTGGTGACAATTTCTCGTGATTGGCGCGAAGTTTGTGCAACTCCATTCCAGCACTTTTCAAAATTCTATTTATTTGTTGTCTGAGAACAATTGCCTCCTCTAACGTTGCAGCACCACAAAGGACATCGTCGATATATAAGTTGTTCCGTAAAACGGAAGCTGCTATAGGGAAGTTGGCCTCTTCGACCATCGACAATTGGGTTAAAGTTCTCTGAGCTAAGTAGGGAGCACTTACAGTGCCATATGTAACAGTCAAAAGTTCGTAAATTTTGGGTGATTTATTTTCACTTTCGCACCTATGCTGTTTAGGGTTAATTAATATAGTTCGATACACATCATTTTAATGTCTGCTGTAAATGCATACGTGTAAGTTCTGAACCTGAGCATTTGCGCATATAAATCCTCTTGTATCACTCTTCCATTATATTGAATGTCATTTAAAGATATATCATTATCAGTTAACGAAAAGCTATTAAAGACAACTTTAAGTTTTGTTGTGGACTTTTCTGGACGATAAATTCCATGATGGGTAGCGTAATATGTGATTTCGGGCTCAATTTCGTTAGTCACTTCCTTCACATGACCAAGTTTCTCATAATCTCTTAAAATCTCACGGTATAAATTTGAGTAATTTTCATCTCTAGCTAAGCGATTCCACAGTGATCCAAGTCGTTTGAGGGCTATGTCTTTCGAATTACCCAAACATGAGGGCTCTTTTAAGGGCATAGATACTACATATTTACTTTCTTTAGTTCTAAAATGAGTATTCGCGTAATGTTCCTCACAAATTAGCCTTTCTTTATTTTTAACTATTGGTTCCTCTACCTCCTTTACTTTCTAAAATTTTTCTAAAGTTTTATTTAAGTCCTCGTCACGAATTAAACCCCAGTGAACCTTAGTTTCATTTATTGAATCTAAATTACCTGTTACTATATAACCAAATACGCTGTTGACTAACAGTAATTGCGAAATTTTTTTTAATTCTTTCCGGTTTTAATAACTCATAAAATATATTTGCACCTAATAATAAATCAATTTTGCCGGGAATATTAAAATTAGTATCCGCTAATTGCACAAAATTAGGAAAATCAGAATTTATCTCTACAGTTGTGACATGGTCAATCTTCGTTGACCATATCGTGGGGTTTCAGCGTAAATTAGAGGTGTGGGATTCTCGAAATGATGAGACATTTTAGAATTCTTAATATGACTTTTATTAAGAATTTAACTTAAATTACTTATATATCGAACAACCTTATATTAAGCGAGAATAAACCAAAACACGTAGCCGTAATTAACACAGATCGCGCAATTGGATCACTTATCTATATAATTATATTATATCCGCTTACTCTCACAATCCTAATAATATATTCGCATTCAGAATATAATCTTCCTACCTTGAAATCTAAGCAACGTCCAATCCACTTCAGATATTCCTCTAAGCTGGCGTACAAGGGTATGTACCTTGGATGAATGGCGAGATTTTCGTGATTCTTAGGTAAGCCGTCAATTTACACTTCTATCTTTTCTGAACTGAGCTTTCTCTAAATTGCCATCCCGCTTACTAAAACTTCTGTCCTAAGGTTATCTTATTTGCATCTATCCTTCGTTTCACTTCTTGGATTTGGGTTGGAAAAGATTTGCCATTAATCGTTGCCGTCAAAGAACACAGAGGTTATGTTAGAGAAAGGACGCGTGAGACGTCACACAGTTTTCTTCGGAATAAAATCAGTGATTTTTTTAACTACGAGCATATCCAACTCCCTTTCAAAGGATTTATTTTTATTAGATATCGCCACTTAAACACACCCATTGACAACCATAGAGGCATCATTTAAGCACGAGATTAATGTATTTATTCTTCCGGTCTTAAGTTGTGATTTATTCGCGCACTCGTTTGAATTTAGACATGTTTCACTTCCCGAGTCTAACAAGGCCTTAAATGTCTGCTTTTCTGAATATTTATCTTTCACGAGAATTAAAACAGTACTCAAAAAGCACTTGTTTTTAAAACACGCCGTCGCCACGATTTGAGTTGACAATTTGATCTTCGAAATGAAAGATTCAGCACTTTCACTCAAGGCGAATTGTGATTCATTACGGTTAACCTCTGACGTCGTCTCCATGGGGGAAAAAGATTTATTTTTCATTTCTCTGGGAAAATGTAATAATTTATTATGCGGTTTATAGAGCAGCAACAATTTTTTGATCGACATCTTTTAACGCTACATTCCGGTGAAAAACATTTAAAACAAAATCTATTATTTTTAACAAGTTCTACTCTTTCGTTTACCGAAAACATTTTAAATTGTGGACAAAATTGTAGAGCATGAACTTCATTATTTTTACACATTACACATTTATCATTTTTTAACTCAGTTAAAAATACATTCGTTGTACATCGTGATATTTTCGCATTAAATTTGTTTTATTTATTATAACTAAGACGCTTGGTATTTTCACATAAGGGCTTAGAAAATGTCTCATTTTTATTTTTGCCTTTCGATGACAGATATACATCGCACTCACGCCCTAACTCATGTGGTTTAAAATATTTCTCTCCCTGTTTTATGCTCATGTACGTTAGCGCACTGATTCACTACACATATTTTAAAATCTCTAAAAGATTACACCACACATTAAATGGCTAGGACTAAGATAAAAGGAATTTTATTAGAGCGTTCTCCATACGCTCTTACTCTTACTCGGTTTACACATACACTGCCCTGCACACACTAGCGTCCTCTCACGACAAATATTCACTTGTTGTTGTGGGCGTCACAAGAATTATTTGTTCAACACTGAACATCCCCCCCGGGTTGAATGACACATTCAACAATTTTCAAATAACACAATAATACACAAAACCAATGATACACACAATACACAAAGCCAATAATACACAATGCAGAAAACACTAATACACAACACAGAAAACATTAATACTCAATAAAAGTAATATTGTTCAATACACAAAAGATAAAGTACTCAAACAAACAAAATTGAATTGAAGAAAAATACACAAATTTGAAATTTTCACATACATTATTCACTTGGAAAAGGTAAAATACAAAGTTTAGTTGTTGGATGTTTAAAAATTCCATTTTTAGTTTTCACTAACACTACTCGAATTCTATTATCTTTACTATGATACACTTCAAGAATTCTACCAAGAGGCCAATTACACACAGGTAAATTTGCGACATGGCCATCTGTCGATAGCTTTGTCTTGGGGTTTCCGCGTAAGTTAGAGGTGTGGGATTATCTCGGAAGGATATGAGACATTCTATAATTCTTAATATGACTTTTATTAATAATCTAACTTAAATTACTTAGATAACGAACAAACTTATATAAAGTGAGAATAAACCAAAGTACGCCGATTTAATTAACTCAGATCGCGCAATTAGATCGCTTATCAATATAACTAATTAGATCCACCTAATCTCGATTCAATAATTTACTAGCGTTCAGAATATAATCCTCCTACCTTGGTTGAAGACTCAACGATACAGTTACTTTCAGGTAGACTGATGAGCCCGTGTGCAACAGCATGCACCCCGTATAGAATAGCGAAGGTGGGCGTCTCCTTGATTCCTGTGTAGGCCATCTAATTACACTTCTACCTTTTTTGAATTAAGCTTTCTCTAAATTGCCATCCTTGCTCACTAAACTTTCTATCCTTTTAAAGGTTATCTTATTTGCATTTTTGTTTCGTTTTTACTTCTTGGATTTGGGTTGGAAAAGTTTTGCCATTAATCGTGGCCGTCAAAGAACGTAGGAGTTATGTTAGAAGAAAAACGCGAGAGATGTCACAACCCCTCCAAGAAGAAAAACGTGATTTATTCAAGGGTTCTCAACACCCTTAATAAATTACGTGCCTAAATTTTTATTTCTGAATCTCCTCGCTTTCTAAGTTTTATTTAAATTTTAACCCTGAATCCTCATTTTAACTTCTATAATTTCCAATATTTAACTTAACTGTAATTTTCATTATTCATCTTAGAATTAAATTTAATATTCAACTTAAATTTAAATTTAAACTCGTGACAGACTCCATTAACTAGGCCAACATTAACAATTTTGCTGTTTAATCATGGTATATTCTCACTTTTACACATGTACTTAACTCTATATTTAACGTTACTTAAATATTCTAAAACACTTAAACACTCTACGTGCATTTTTCCTGGGTGCGCAGACCCAAACTCTGCGTCAGGACAAATATTCATTTGTGAGCTGGGAGACCGGTTCCACTGCTCCGAGTTGAGGCTACATATCAGCTATGGAACAATACTTTCAGGGTCTGTCACCCTGAAATAAAAACTCTTTATGTTACTTTGCCAAATTTATATTTTCATAATACCAATAAGTTTCACAATTTTTATGCATTATATATCATTTTTAAATTACAATAAACTTTCATTTCCATCCCGCATCTGGCTCCGTCAAACTCTCAATGAGCCGTGCAGCGCTGTTAATATTATTGTTAGTGCCCTGACTATTCCGCGTTTCCCTGAACCAGATGCACCTTAATACGGAACAATACAACAACATATATATACATACACCTTATACAATTACAAACATTTTTCAATAAATCATTAAAACAAATAACCAAAGGAATTGTCGCATCTCACGAAGTCATACATCGAAGTAAACAATTGCATAATTACAGTTGTTTTCTCCAACACACTAGAGAGAAAAAAAATTTTACAAGTCAAAAGTTCAAAAAAAATATATATACACTCATTGTAGTGTCAACTTTTGCTTGGTTTATAACTTTTAAACACCGCCCGAGACTTCCTTCTTTGCAATAATTCTTCAGACCACTTGTTGGAAAGATCATAAAAAATGAAACAATACAACCTGATTTTTATATTCTTTCCCCCACCTTGACATCCAATGACGAGGTGCTACCACTGTTCTTTCCTCTTCTCATTCCTCGGCTGCACTGGAATTCTTTATGTTGCCTGCTGTAGGGCTTGTATTCTCCTTGTAGGCTTTTCCTTGCTTGCCCTGTTGCTTCCTTGGCCGGTCGGGACTCCTGATCGTTTCTTTGGCGTGGACGCAGATCGTATATCTGTCCATCTTGAACTCCAGTTGTCTCCGTCTTGTTCTTCCTACTTATATAAATATTACTGGATGACAATGGTCTTTTGTTAATGTTATTGGGTCTATTTTTCTGCCACTTTCTCTGTGGTCCACTTGCCCCCGATCCATACGACCTTTTAACTCCTTTATCTAGCCGTTTTCTTTTATTTCTTGTTTCATTCGAAAATGAGCTAGGCAGTGATCTGATAAGTGATATGCGCTTATCGGCCCTATCCGTGTTTTTCTTAGATTGTTTTGCCTGGAGATTTATCCCTTTTTCCTCTAACTCACGCTTCACCGCAGATTTTTTTTTCCCATATTGCTACTCATTTGATCTATGATGTACATTTTCCGAACTACTCGTTTCCTGACGTGAACTAATACTATCTGGGCGACCTGTTCCTAACTCGACCTCGTCACATTTCCTATGACGATATATTCTTATTTGATCAACATTAACAGTTAATCTTTTTCCTGACCTCCATATTACAATATTATTATTATTTCTTACTTCTAATTCTCTATAGGGACCTTCAAATTTTTGTTTAAATTTGGAACAGATTTTATTAGCTGCTGAACTTAAAGGGTGTGTCTCTAAAAAGACCCAATCATTTACCTTAATTTCTACATCCCGTCTTCGTATATTATAATATCTCTCCCACCTTTCATGCTTAGTTTTCGTACTTAGTCTGGCTTCATGAAAGACTTTCTCGATATCTCTTACTGTAAATTCCGTTCCGTCTGAAATCATTACTAATTTTTGAAATGGGGTAATCAATTTTCAACCCAAAAATAATTCCGCAGGGGTTTTTCCCGTTGTTTCATTCACTGCCGTACGAATAGAGTAAGCAAACTCACGTAAGAATTGGTCCCAAGTATCGTGTTGAACATAATTTGCAATCATTTGCACTATATCTCGATTAACTCGTTCAGTCCTATTGCTTGTGGCCTATATGCATCAGTCTTCACATGCCTTATGCCTAATCTTTCACTTAAATGCTCAAAAATTTCGGATATAAATTGGGGACCGTTATCACTTATTAATTTTATTGGAGCTCCAAAACGCGATATAAAATTATCAAAAAAGTATCCGCTATTATACGAGCCGAGGCCTTTTTGAGAGGTATAATTTCAGCCCATTTGCTGAAATGATCGGTAATTACTAAAATATATCGATTACGTCTTATTCTTGATATAGGATACGGGCCTAACAAATCTAACGTAACTATCTCATTTGGAAAATTTGATACAATCGGATTTAATCGACCAGCTGGTAACGCGTTTTTATAATTATTAACTTAGCACATATGGCATGTAGAGACATATTGATCAATAAATTTTCTCATATACGGGAAATAACAAACGTCCC